>JAMLFT010000620.1:0-39091 GCA_026544285.1 Pachyrhizus erosus | reverse complement strand
CACTCGTTTTTAATTTAATATTGATGAATATAATTATTTTTAATTTTTTCTATTCTAATTTCATATTAATCTTGTAATACGTCAACAGTAATGAATGTACAAGTGATGTTGAAAATAAGTGCATGTCTGAGCATTAAATTAAAAAATAAATTATAGGACTAAAATTAAAATTAGAGAGGAGACTAAAAATATTTTTTTTAAGGGAAAAATAACATGTTTTTTTTAATTATACCAAAATAACATGTCATTAATATATTTTTTCAAAAAAAAAAATTAACAAACCACTGTGAAGTACTGTTCATGACTTGTTACCGGTTTAAAGTTTAGTGTTTCTCTGGGTGGTTTCTGAATTTTGTTTTTTGTTTGCCATGTATCTGGGCCAAGATTAGATTTATTGTCTATTATTGGGTCATAAGGTACATTTCTAGGTTCACATTCCTCTTGGGCCTTCGGTTTTGTTGTCACTGAATGTCGAATAATAGTTTTTTTCTCCCAGCACAGCATTCTGCATACTTGATAGTAAATCAGTAAGTTGTTTTTTTAATTTTCATACAAAATTAGTAAGTTATTTTGATAATTTTACAGAAAATTATTAAGTTAGTTTCTTGATGTATTATTCTCTCAAATAATTTACTCCGAGCTGAATTATATATACTAGTTCTTATAACTTTATAACAATTTTTGCTAATTCAATTTTTCTTTCTCTTTTTATTTTTAATGTTAAAATTACTATACAATTTTGTAAATTCAAAAATTATTATATACATACAATTAAAATCACAAACAACATTGTACACATATTGAATAATTTATTCAATAACTTCATGTATCTAAGTAATTATTACATTTTGAAGATAGTCAGGTGTTTTTAAATAGGTTATTAATCACTTACATGGGTTGGTCATGGATTCTATGTCAATATTCATGATGATGAAAAAAAAAATTATTAAAAAGATTTTTTATGTTAAGATTCATACATACAAAAAAAGTATTTTCACTTTAATGTATAGTTAAACTTTCGAATATTAATTTCTCACATGTCAAATGATGACAAAATATTTAAAAAAATAATAATTTCCTAATTAAATATTAGTTAAATTATTTACTTAATTCTTATAGTTATTTTTATTTTAAAATTTGATCCCTATATCAATGTAAGTTTTATGCATGAGAATTAAGTTTTATTTTTTATTGCTACATTGAAAAAGACTTTTTGGTAATGTAAAATTGCATTAAATAGTTTCTAATGATGACAAACCGTTAAAAGTATTACATAAGAGTTGAAGGTTACAATTTTCTCATATAGATACTGAAACTTAAAATGGAAACAAAAATATAGACCAAATAAATGGTTTAATTTAAAATAGTTTTTATCAATCAGTTATGTATCACTTATAACTTCATATAAATTTTAATAATTAATGCATTCATTGTTAATATTTGGATACATATTTTATTTTTATAAGTTTTGTTAAAAACAAATAATGCTTGACATGTAAATGTTATAAAGATGACCTCAAACTAAAAAAAGGAAAAAAAAAAGACAATTGATACGTAATGAATAACACACATCACTTGTTAAAACTAGATCCTAAAGAGTGTTTCGTGATTTAACATCCACATCTAATCAAAGAATTGAAATATGTATAAATTGGTTTGAATCCAACAAAAATAATAATGATTGAAATGAATCTCCTAGAAACAATAGAGCATACTTGTTTGAATTTCTATGCCAAAATGTTGTTGTAATTGCATGAATCTCAATTGATATGTTAAGTATTTTTACATGTTTCATTTGTCCATCTATTTAAAAATAAAGTCGTTTGATGAGCATAAGAGAAAATTTGAAGATAAAAAGGGAAAGAGAAGGATGGAGGGGACAAAGAAACTTTAAACAAATCAAATTCATTGGAAAGGTAGAGCATCTTACCCAATTGCTAATGCGGTTTTGGCAAACAAGTGAAAATATGTCTAAACTAAACTAATTGAAATGAAGTTTTTTTTAGAAGATTCATAAACGTTGATTAATTATTTGATGGAGCATTTAAGTATAAACTTGAGTTTTATGGATCTACGCTTAGGATATAATTAGCCACACATGTGCTCACTTGGATGAGAAAAAAAAAACTTTCAAACACTGTTAGCAAATTATTGTGACAAAGTATTGCTTTTGGATTAAAAAAAATGTAGGTGTGACATATCAAAATGTACAATATATTTGCTTGTAAGATGGGTTAGAATATAAAGACAAATATGGAATGTATGGTTGCTAAGTGAATAGATAAGGAAGAATACTTGATGATTTGAAGGAAATATTTGACATAATTAAGAGGTATAATTTAAAATTAATTTTCATAAAGTGTTTATTTTGTGTATAAATTGATAAATTTCTAGACTTCATGATCATAAACAAGGACACAAAATGTAGTGAAAACGAAATATGAAGAAAGTAAAGGAATAATGAGTTTTTAGGATGAAGTACGAGGAAAAAATAGGGAAGTGGTCTTTTTATTTAAAAGATTTAAAAATTTTAATAGTTGAAAATAAATAAACATAACCCATTTAATTGTCATATTTTAAGAGTTACATCAAACATATTTTAATAATTGAATTAAATTTACAATAAATCCAATAATGATTAAATACGAGGTAGAATCATTATTGCACACAATGCTCGAAGAACAATGAATTTATCATAATCATTTGTAAATTAACATTACTAATAGTTGCAATAAATTAAGTACTCAAAATCTTAACTATTTTTATAATCAACACATGACTATAAAGTTTTGATTTATCCAAAAGTTAGACATTTATGAACATGGTTCTTTTAAATAGATAAGTTGATATTTGTAACTAAACACATTTTCCTCCTAGATTGTTTGCTTAATGAGTCATTTATTATAATGTAAGTTATGACAAGTTGTAATCTAATTGATCACCTTTGCCTCTTTGCTTAGTGATTGAAAGGTTGTGTATTGTTATTGCTAATAAACAATAAATTGATTAAACATTAACATAAAATATGTGTTACAATATACAATTGTAAAGTTGTTAATGTTATTAGGAATCAATTTTTTACATCCTCGTTTATTATGAAGAAAATGACCTTTAAAAAAGTTCTATTGAGCACAAAAAGGCCATTAAAATCAATACCATAATATGTTGTACTAAGGATACCTATTGACATTATTATTTGTAAGAACACAAACCATTCATAGTTAAATTAGGTGTGTTTATAAACACATTCAAACTTAGTAGAATTTGAATCCACCAAATTCTTGCTTTCATGTTCAGTGCTTATAAATGTTTGTAATGAAAAATTAAACAACAACACTAACATGCACTTGGTCATGTATTATCAATATCATAATAAGTTAACCTAATTAAAAAGCATCAAACACAAATGGAATTTAGGGATGACAAATGAAACTTAGTTTGAAGAACACTAAAAACTAAAAACAAATACAGAGTGCAAACCCAAAATCTATATATATATATATACACATTGCCTCAACTTGTTGTTGGTTTGTCAGATTGACAAGTTAGGCAAGATAGATTAATGTAGATTGATAGATTTAATCACCTGACCCAACTTACCATTTTAGGTAGGTTAGGCAAGTCGGCTGAAAAGTCCATCTCATTTTACCATCTCCAATGGAATTGCATATTATCATTACCAAAATTAAATCATGGCTTAGAATAATGAAATTTTATATGAGAATATAAAACAAAAATATTATAAGCATAATATGCATCTCATTTTGATTTAATTTTATTTTTATAATAAAAATTGAAAATTCAACCAACTTATATAAGTAATATGATTTTTTGTTTTTTAATTTAGTTTAGCTTAATAATTAAAAAGGACTTGAATTGATTCTAAATACCAATAAACAACCCCTTTATTAGTTATTAATAGATTTTTCATGATTATTTGAAACACTTATTTGTTTGATTATCCACAGTTTTAGATATATTTAAACTTATTCTTCTACTATAACAATCAAATTAAAAAATAAGTAAAATTCTTAAATTCATAAATAATAGATGCAATATGATAGTATTAGCAAAATAATTCATTGAGATGAAAAAGGTTATTTGTATAATAAATTTTATAATTAAGAAAGAAAAATATAAGCTATACTAAATGATGCAACATAAATAAATAATTTTTTTTATATAACTATCATATAAATTATGAATTGAATAACACTTTTTTTTTAAAATAGTTGTAATCTTAGCCATTATTCACAGCAAAATACAATCCACAAGATGAAAGTTTTATTTTAAGATTTATTTTTCATGTTTCTATGTTTTTTTATGTTTAAACCTTTGTTTAAGGATGTACAATACAACACATGTTGAGTGAGTTATTTATGTGAAAGATATAAAAAATAATTGACAAGAAAAAGAAAATGATAAAGAAATAAATAATTTTAGTATAAAAATATAATAATTCATTTTATCTTTCATTTCATTTTTAGTAGATTTTTCTTTGTATCTTTTTTAATTTTTTATTACATTATCTATTTTTTTTTATTATCATACAAAAATGAAATCGATGAATGCTATTATTCTTAAAAATAAAATTTAAATAATTTTTTATTCTTTTAAAATAAAATATTTTTTATTTTAATTTTATAAAATTAAAATTTTTATTTAATCTTTATTATTAAATAACAAAATTAATTAGTAACATAACACATTGATAATTGATAATTTACTGATTTATAATGTCATCAACAAATTTAATAAGACAAAACAATTAATTATATAAATTTATTTTTTAATAAAATATATTTTAAATTCTTATTCATTCAAATTATTTGATGATACAAATCTAATTGATGAAAGATTAAATTTTTTTAAAAAAATTATGAAAAGTATTTAAAAACAAAAATTCAAACTAAAAAATATATATTTTAAAGAACTAAAATTAATACAATTTTTTTTTAAAAGCCACCGTAAAAAGGGTGCCAACTATTATACAAGTCTAAAAATACTGTCAGTTTGAAGTTACTTGAATAAGAATTTACAAACCATGGATAGCGGACTAATTCACTTCACCGATTCTGATGTCAACGGAGAGGAACCCACGTACCGTATTGGAAGTGAAATTGTGAAATCCACACCTACTAAAACGACCCGTTTAAAAAGTAGTAATTGTTATACTATTTACCAAAACGACCCAAAAGTCCACCGATTTGATTCATAGAAACGTAAGACTAAAGAAGAAGAGGAGAGGAGCAAGTGATCGATTGTGTATTCGTGTACTGCCTACGACTCCTTTCCCATGTCCCCTCTGTCTCCAAGAGAGGGATAGAACCCCATTTTCTTCCTCTCCACCATGCCAGTGCCTCCCAAACCCATCAACACCTTCACCATCACAATCATGCTCACCTTCACCTTCTTCCTCCTCTTCTTCTCCGGCTTCCTCCATTTCCCCTCCGTTTCCTCCTCTTTCCCACCCATCAGCCGCCCCATAACCACGCGGGCCCAGGAACCCTTCACCGATCTGGTGGGGGCCTTCAGGAAATGGGACTCGCAAGTGGGTTGCGCTCGCTTTAAACAGAAACCAAACGGGCTGCCCCTTAACCAGTCAAAGGTCGCTTCTTTGCAGGAGATTGGCAACTGTGGGGGCTTCAAACTTAACCATGTTAGTGTTCTGGTTAAAGGGTGGACTTGGATTCCTGATAACTTGGATAACTTGTACTCCTGCTCCTGTGGGTTGAGCTGCTTGTGGACCAAATCGCCCGTTCTCGCTGACAAGCCTGATGCTTTGTTGTTTGAGTCGTCCACGCCTCCTGTTCAGGTGGGTTTTTGCTTCTAATGTTTCATTGTATTTGGTCGGAATGTAAATGGCTGTGCTAGTTTTGTTTGCAAAATCACATTTTTTATAGTGGGTCTTTTGGAGTTGATGGGTCTGTCTAGGAATGTAAATGTACTATATTTGGGAAGAACCTGAATGGTGTCTCAGCTGTAGCAAATTTATCTAGGTGATACTCTACTGCCACTGAGGTTCGATTTGTGATCCTTGCTTTGTGATTGTCTCTTTTCAAGTTTGGTTTTCATTACTACTTCAGTTATCACGGCTGGATCAATAGATAGTGATAATTTTTCTATGGTTTATCTGATGGTAATTTGTTTGAGTATCAGTAATCATAAATTCCTGTTGAAGACTTGATGTTGGTGTAGATCTGGGACATTTGGCATGTTACTGTGATAGCAGAGAAGGATGTGTTCACAAATCATGACTGAACTTGCTAGCTCTGCAAAACTTGCATTGGGTGTCACTTTTTTTTTAATAAATTGATCTGATTTTTTAATGGTTATGAGAAGATATGAAGAACAAGGATTTATTCTTAAGAATAGGAGGAAGTGATTGTATTACAACTACAACTAGTTATGATGTGAAGTGTAGTACAATGAAGGTAGTTTTGGTGTACAAGGAGTGGTAGTCATGGGAAGCTGCTGGCAGTAATAAGGATAACTATCCTTTTCAGCAGATACCAAGAACCGTGTCTTGAACTTTTTTCTTCTTTTGTTGTAATCTTTGTTCAATAACTAGAAAGAGATAATATTTCAATTTGGAAGATTCTTTCCTTAGTCACACCTTCATAGCTTGAAGGCAGGTTATTTCACTAAGGCCCTGTTGGTTTTTGCATTGGAATATTAACTTTCACACTTTCCAATGTGAATGTGTGACTGAGATTAGTTTGGACATACATCCCAATTATCTTCAGTGATTTGAAATTAATTTTATCAAAATAAAATCTACCCAACTTTAAAACAAACAGGCCCTAAGCATTCTGTTGTCAGTTTTTCCTTAAGGCAGTGTTATCTGGAAGCGTGAGATGATCTTTGTGTGAAGATTGGGCTAATGGATCTTAAATTTGAGATTGTGTAAAGCATAAAAAACTGTGTTTCAGTGCTTTTTATTGGACTTAAATAAGCTAGCAGTAGCATATAATATAGATATCTGGTACAACGATTTCATGGCAACGACTATTTACTGGGGTTGGATCCAGAGATATCATTTCTTCATCATGATTTGGTATAGTTACTCTAGAAAGTTTGTTAATTTGTTTGCTTTGTGTTGGAGTGCATTTTATTTAGGAATGCTAGATTGAGGTAAAAACAGCAAATAATAGCTAAATAGTCCTTTTTCATTTCAGAGATTTGTTATGCAAAATGGCCACCTTTTTCATTTTTGTCCTTTACTTCTCTACCTCTACCCTAATACCACTTGGCTTCATAGCAAGATGAAGTTGCTCTCCTTGATTTATTTTACAGCTTAAACACCACAGCTGACAAAAGATTCTATTGGTGATGATATCCCCCCCCTTTTCAAAATGTTATTAGCTTTATTGCTATCTGGGCTGTTGTTTGGTCCATCCATTTTTCTTCAATTTTTTTAACTGTGTGCCTGTGGTTTTAATTCTATTTTTCTGTTGTCAGGGATCGGATTTAAAAAAGTCAATAGCTAAAATACCTTTTGGTTCAGTTGTTTTCAAAGTACTTCTTATTCATGGAATGTAATTCTTGCCTATCAACATACAAAATATAAATAAAACCTAATAACTATGAAACCAGACATAATTTATTTGGTAGTATGGATGTGGTAATTAACTGCACTTCCTATGGCTCAAGTCATGTATTGGTCTGAGCCTTTAAGTGTTGAACTTGTGGTTAATAACATGATTGCAGTATCAACCATCAATACTGAGTTCATTAGCTTGATACAATTATCTTTCATCTGATTTAATGTCAAGGGAATTTTTGTAGAAGAGTTTAATATGCCCTTCTTAATTTAAGCACTTTAAAATCCCACCATAGTACCATCTCCTTAGTTTTGTACTGAAGTTGTTTTTGTTGTCTACCATTCTTTCTCAAATGCTTCTCATGCATGGTTGTATTGCAGAATGCATGTCTAGACTTTTTGGAATTTTTGGCTGATAACATGTACTTTGATATTGCAGCATTTGTTCCAGTTTGTTATGATTTTTATTTTTTTATTTCAGAGAAGCATGGGAGAGCCTCTTCGTGTATATATGGATCTTGAGGCTGGCCGAAAGCGATCAGGTCGAGAGGATATATATGTTAGTTATCATGCTGAGGATGATGTACAGTCAACTTATGCTGGTGCGCTCTTTCACAATGGTCGAAACTACCACGTTTCCAATAATAAAAACAGAGTAAGTAAATTAACAAGTGGGTATTAAATGACAGACAATGAAAGAGAGACTCATAGCAACCTAACCGAATTTATCATTTGTAGGATATACTTGTTTATTGGTCTTCATCACGGTGTCTTCCTCAAAGGAATGAACTTGCCAAGAAACTCCTCAGCTTATTGTCGCATCATTCATTTGGCAAGTGCCTAAATAATGTTGGTGGTCTAGACATGGCTCTTTCCCTTTATCCTGAATGTGCAAATGATGCCAACGTTACACCAAAATGGTGGGATCATTTACATTGTGCCATGTCTCAATACAAGTTTGTTCTTGCAATTGAGAACACTTTTACTGAGAGTTACGTGACAGAGAAGTTATTCTATGCTTTAGACTCTGGTGCAGTTCCTATCTATTTTGGTGCACCAAATGTCATGGATTTTGTTCCTCCGCATTCAATAATAGATGGTAGAAAATTCAACTCATTGGAAGAGTTGGCCTCATACGTGGAGGCAGTTGCTAACGACCCAGTAGCCTATGCAGAATACCATGCATGGAGAAGGTGCGGTGTACTGGGAAACTATGGAAAAACCCGAGCCGTGAGCCTTGACACGTTGCCATGCCGCTTATGTGAGGCTGTTAGCAGAAAAGGTGGAAGAAATGCAAGAAGCTAGGTTGAGTTTTTGGCTAAATTTGTAGCCATGCTTATAGAGATAGATGCATTGAATTTAGGTTTGCGACCTGTATAGAGGCACATTGCTTGGAGCTAAGTACATTTGACCAAGAAAGCAAACAAAATCAGAAAGGCTTAGCTCATGCAATATTTATTCTATTTTTTATTTCTCCCCGTTTCTGATAGAAAGTGGTTGCTCCACATAGGTTACACTATAGTTGAAGTGTTTTTATTTTTATGTATAATTTTTGAGAAACGCGTGCATATGTCAACTTGATATGACAATTCATGCAAATACCACTCTACATTCAAAATTGAATTAGCTGATTGAACCAGTTACAACAATAACACGCAGAAAAATGTAAGTATGGTGTACAAGGCTACAAGGACGAGCTATTGTTATGGTGCATCAAGTGTGTGAGCTTACACGTTATTGATTTGATTTCTGGTGTTTATTGTGAAGCTAATAGGTGTAGCTTCTATAGCACGTTTGGTTGCATGTTACAAATGTGATTTTCTACGTTTAACCAAAAGTTAATAGTTATAATTTCTACGTTGTAAATGTGGTTAATCCTTTATTGACGGGCTTCTACAAACGCACGCAGATAGGGAATTGACGAGGTTTCCAACGTTGGTATCGTGTTTCCGGGAAGCATATTACTCAACAGCCACTTAAGGTTAAAATAGCAAGCAAACGGTGGAACCTGTTTCCACTCCAAAAGATCCTCATCTTTCTCACTGATTCTTTGTCAATCCCGACTCCAGTCTGAACAAGGTATGGTGGCTAAAATAATGTTACAACCAACAATAGTTTTTTTAAATGAAAAAAAATATACATTTACGTGGATGCTGGGTTACACCTATATATATATATATATTTTTAAAAAAAGGAGAGAGAAAATTGGAGTAGAAGGAGTCACATGACACATGAAGATCATTGAAAAAGTGCTGAAGAACCCGACCCATTTACCCTTGGACGATCCTTTTCATTTTCATTATATAACACTGGAAAGCAAGTGTGAAGTGGTTTCACAGTCTCAAGAGTATTTAAATATAAGAAAGCCCATTTGATGAGAGTGGCTTTGAAAATTGCCACAAGGCTTCTTGTGGTGCAACCCAGACCCAATTTGAGTTTGAGGGGTTTTTCACTCTCACAGACACTGACACAAACACGAACCGTTGTTCTTCCTCTCCACTCTCACCGTCCCGCCAAAACCCTCGTACGAATCGTAACGCCGTCGTTTCGGAGTAGCGGTTGTGCACCAATGTCTACGCTCCAGGTTCGGGACAGAATCGACCTCTCCGACACTGAGAGAAGCATCTTCGATAGGCTTCTGGCAACTCTTCGCCACTTCAACCTCCAAACTCAGCTCCGAGTAGCCGGTGGCTGGGTTCGCGACAAGGTCGCACTCCTTCAATAATGCCTAGCCCTAATTCGTTCTCCGTTGATTCTTATTCTTCTCTCTCTCTTTTTCTTTTATTGGTTCTGTAGCTTCTGGGAAAAGAGTGCTATGACATTGATATTGCTCTGGACAACATGCTGGGAACTGAGTTTGTGGATAAGGTGAGGGAGTACTTGTTGTCCATTGGCGAAGATGCACAGGGAGTGTGTGTTATCGAGAGGTATTTTTTTGTTTCTCCTTCTCACCTGTTCTCTATGTAGGTTGTGATTGTCAAATTGGCCAAATTAACCTACTATAGTAATGCTGAATCACGAATTAAAAGAAAGTAATGCTGTGTTTAGACATTAGATGATTCAGGTCTAACCCGAGCAAACCACAGCATGATTTTCACTTCTAATTTTCGAAACTACTTCGCACTATACATACTTAACTAAGCAAGTCCTAATATTATAAGTGAGAAAGTTGAGTGTAATCAAAGTTTGATTTTGATGAGTATGGCTTAGTTTGACTGCATTGCAAGTCGGCACATTTTTTTCCCGGAGTTAATGAACTAGTGAATGTGCAAGTTTGACAACCTTGCTTATTACTGGTATACTAGGCATGGGTTTTCATGATTTC
This sequence comes from Pachyrhizus erosus, assembly GCA_026544285.1. Classification (NCBI taxonomy): domain Eukaryota; kingdom Viridiplantae; phylum Streptophyta; class Magnoliopsida; order Fabales; family Fabaceae; genus Pachyrhizus; species Pachyrhizus erosus. The sequence continues at coordinate 28,223 of JAMLFT010000620.1, read as the reverse complement.
CATATAGTAATAGATAGGATTGTCTGGATAAACTACCTGATTAAACACTGACTGAATAAATGCTTATCATGTAAGCACTTGTATATAAGCTGTTTGTATAATTGAAGAGGAAATATGGTTAAACTTTTTTCATATAGGTTGTAAGTTGTTTTTATAAGCTATTATTTTTTAAGAGTTAATTTAAATAAGCTGAGAACAACTTATGGATATATCATAAGCTATTTTCATAAACTCTCCCAAACACTTACACAAGTGTTTATGTCAAGATAAAGCCAAATAAGTTATAAATAAGCTTTTCCAAACACACCCATTGTATAATTGGAAACAACAAAGAAAACATATGAAATGAAATTATTCTTTTGATGATGATATCTGGAATTTGTTTGGGTTGTTAATAGTGCAGCCATCTGGTAGATAAGTTTGGGTCTTACTGTTTGGCCTCTCTTACCCCCTCCCTCTTGCTGCTCATAGTTTTCCTTTCAAAACTATTTCTTCAGTTAGTGCTCTGGTTATACATTCTTTTTCATTCAACCTTGCAACCGGTAATCACAGGCATTCCGTTTTTTTTTTTTTTTTTGTGTTTTGGTTGCACCTTTTACCTTCTTTTTGTTAAATATTATTTATTATTATTCTTTCTTTTTGCAGCAATCCTGACCAGTCGAAACATTTGGAAACAGCCAGGATGCGTTTGTTTGATATATGGATTGATTTTGTTAACCTAAGGAGTGAAGAATACACTGAGAATAGGCGCATTCCTTCTAAGGTATATAATTTCTCAATCTTTTGGTTTCATACAAGTTGACTTATTTTGCTGTGCTTGAAAATTTGCATAATATTTTATTTTCTTGTTTTCCTCTAAATTTCCTTTTGTTAGTTTTTTTTGGTTCATTTTGGTCATATAAGATGTTTTTCCAGTTTCTTCTAAGTTGGAAGCACATGCATGTATTTGCATAATTACTGAATGCTTATGTATGATTATTATTAATGTAAATTCCTCTATATATTGCACTTCTATTGATATTTAAGCTAATTTTGTGCTAAGATGAACATGTATTTTCCATTTGGAATATTTGGTCCCCCCCACCTCTTTCCATATCATAATCAAATTCAACAGATTAAAGACTACTTCATGTCTAACAGCAAAGATTTGGCACAGCAGAAGAGGATGCTTATAGGAGGGATTTGACAATTAACAGGTATTTTTCTGTATTTTTTTTTCTTTTTTTGATAAAAAAGGATCTTAAATTAGACAAAGAAAGAAGTACAAGACGTAGAAAAATTAACAAAAGAAACTGCTTAGTATTCGAAGTGTTTGTGTTTGGAATGATACATAAGAATTATGCTGGTAAATATTTTTATGTATATGTTGGAGTGTGCTCTCATATTCACCTCCTTTTGTACCCATTTTATAAGATAGTTTCATAAATTGATTTAGTTGTGCATGACAGCTTATTCTACAATATCAACACTGACTCAGTTGAAGATTTCACTAAGAGAGGTTAGAAAGGATTTTTTTTTCCTAAACAAGTATTTGATGAGCTGCTTGTTTGTCCGTCTAATATTCTCATTGGCACTTTGCAGGGATCTCGGATCTTAAGTCTGGAAAGATAGTGACACCTTTACCTCCAAAGGCCACATTTCTTGATGATCCATTACGAGTTCTTCGAGCCATTAGATTTGGTATATTATGATTTTCACGATTAATTTATTTTTGTATATTCTCTGAATCTTTTGTCCCATGCTTTTATTGGAGTTTGAACTTGTTCTCCTACTATATTGAAGAGACATTTTCATTATTTTTAGGTGCTAGATTTGAATTTACTCTGGATGAAGATCTGAAAGTAGCTGCTGCATGTGATGATGTGAAAGATGCTCTAGCTGCTAAAATTAGCAGAGAGCGCATTGGAACAGAGGTGTGTTCTAGCTCTTTAATTACTTCAGCGTAGATAGATCCCTTAGAACGTTATTTTCAATTTTGGAATGCTATTGGTGCTTCTTATTATAAAATGTACTGATGTTTTTTGTTAATACTGAAAACCTTACCATTCATTCTCTTGCATCTATGTCTGTGTTTGTAGATTGATCTTATGATATCTGGAAATCAACCTGTTAAAGCAATGACTTATATTTGTGAGCTGACACTATTTTGGATTGTATTCAGTCTTCCTCCTGAATTTGAACCTGCCATTTCAGATGGATGTGAAAGGTATATTTTGTAGATGGATTCAAAAAATGTTTCTTTTTGGGTTGAAAGTGCATAATGATTGCAAATCCATTTATCAGTGACAATCTCATTTGCATCTTTTGTACAAGGTAAGAATTAGCTGGATATTGCCTCTTTGTCAGAAAACAAAAAAACAATTAATGGACAGATAACAATGATAGATATTTGAGATGAATTTCACCTTTGAAACAGTATACCTTTTGAGATAGATGTGTACAACTGTATTCATAGTTGCAAACACGCTGAAGACATATCATTATTTTCTTTCCTTTTTTCCCTGTCTAACTAGTTATTGAATCCTCATATACAATATGGATATTTTTATTTAGCCAATATATATAGGAACTGAACTAAAACTGAACCTGCAGAAGAGGAAAAAGATGAAATCTATAAAGTTGGATGTGAGTTGCATTAACATGATTATAATTTAGTAGTTTTGAACTGATTTGATGACCAACAATTGGTCATTAATTAAAGTTTTTAAATGCCATGTTTTGACACAAACATAATAGAGTGTTGAAGACGTACAAAACCTATGAATGTAAGAGATTGTTTGGCTTGAATTATCTAAGATTGTATGGAGCTTTGTTGACAGAAGTTTAGGAGGATATACATGTTGAATCTAGATTCTATATCTGTAAGGCATTAAAGGTATCTTACATATCAGACAGTTACATCATGTCATGGTCAACGTCATTGTTGGTATGATTTGCTCAATATTATAGTTGAGGGTTGGATGGTTGTTTTTTGAATTCATCTATTCCCAAATGCTGACCTCTTTTATATGTTAAAACTTTAATAGCCACAATCTCCTTGTATAAACAGTCTGAATATTTAGTTCCGTTGGAGATTCCACATTGGCTAGTGATGAGCCAAATTAGTGAATATAAGTGGGGGGCAACCCTTATCTTATAAGTCAATTTTGTAGGCATATAATATTTGATTTTAGAGGAAACAAAATATAATTTATTTATGTATAATTAAAGTAATTAACCTATATAAACACACATCTATTTTAACATCATATCTAGAGCTTGAAAAAGTGATCTCAAGAACCTTGTCTACTCAGTGGACCTACTATCTATGGAGATAGATGTGAATCATTTACAACTCCAGTTTGTCCTTTTGCTCGTTGCTTATTTTTTGACTAAAAAATTTTTGATTGTTGCCCCTTGTTGGCCACTACCATGTCAGCGAGTTTTTCAGCAAGATCATCATCATCATGATCGGAATCTTTTGATCTACCTATTTGTAAAATGCACTGGCCCCATCTTTTACTAAATGCATTGGTCCTGTGTGTATGTTAGATGTACTAGTCTCGTCTATGTCCTATATGCTTAGTCCCTGTCTATGTTTATGTCTTAGGTGCACTAGTCTTGACTGTCTCCCAAATGCATTAGTTTCATCTCTGCTCAAGAAGTCGTAGACCTTGTTTCAAGTTTAAATAATTTGAGTCTTCAATATTATTGATTTGAAGCTTCAAATGTGGTTTCAAGAAGAACGAACCATGATATGCTTGCCATGAATTTTCTCTCTTGGCAATGATGATTCCAACTATCTGGCTAAGTTATTTTTTTCTAGCATTTCACTCCAACTTCTCTAGCATCCCTGAGTTGCTTTTCAAACTACTATTTTTTGGTGAAGCTCAATTTTTTTTGTTTTCTATTTATTTATTTGGAATAAATTATTTTCTGGTAGCAAGCTGAAAGCTTAGTAGCTTCAGTTTGATGGGGAGTATTGAAAATCATAATATAATATTATGATTTATTAATAATTGTGGTTTATAGGAACATAATATTTGATTTAGAGGAAATAAAATATCTTCTATATATGTATAATTAATATAATTAATCTATATAAACATGCATCCACTGTGTATTCAAACACACATTTTTAGTTCAATGTCTCTATTCTTCTTAATTTTAACAAGAGTCATAATTCACATTTCTAAGATGGTATCATAGCTTATCCTAAAGAGTATTATTGGGTCTACCGTGTCACCCACTATCAAACCACCCATAGTTGTCTAGTTCTGCAAACTTCAAGCTCAAGATGTCTAGTCCTTAGCGTGAGGGAGGTGTGTTGGAGATTTTACATTGATCAGTAACGAGACCAAATTAGTATATATAAGTGGGGGACAACCCTTACCTGACAAGTTGGTTTTGTAGGATTGAGTTAGACTCAAAACCCACATTTCTAAGAAGTCCCAATATATATGCACGGACCATAGATTTAAATCTTTTGTTGAGATTGACCACTGATATGACTAAAGTACAGCTTACAAAGACTTGTGCAATCCTCACATCATGAGCTAGCTTTTGGGGTCAAGTTAGGCTTAGCCTAAAATCAAAATGGAGAGTCGAACATAGATTTGTCCAAATAAAAAAAGTACTGAACCTAGTGGTTTCCCACTGCAATAAATAAATAAATAAATAAAATTCTGATGCAATCTCTATGCAATATGACTCACTGCTGAGTCAGTCACTATCAAACTGACAAACTAACTCTAACAGAAGAAATCTAAAGGAAATTACAATGAAATGATAATGTAATGTAAATGTAAATCCACATATTAAACATAAGTGAACATCTCTAATAATGTTCAACCCATGGTGTGAGGGAAGGGGAGTTGAGATCTCACATTGACTATAGATATGACTAAAGGAGAGCTCATAAAGGTTTTGACAACTCTCATCTCATGAGCTAGCTTTTTGGGGTTGAGTTAGGCCCAGTGCAAATTCAAGATCTTTCATCTTTGCTGTTAGAATATGATGCCATCAATCTTGTTAGGTTAGAAATCTTATTGAGCTTGGCTAGTACTAGCAGTATTACACTAATAGTGGACCTAATTATTTGTATAAAGTGGGTGTGACATTGGGTTTATTATGTATTATATATTATATATCATATATCAATCTGGTATTATTGTGAGCCTCCTTTCTCTCATTTCTTGCTTCCCTGCATAAACCTTATAATCATGTTTAGTTCTTTATTTTGTTTTTGACTACTCTCTTGCATGGAGATATGGATATTTTGTTGGTCATGCTGATCAGGTATTTTTTAAACTGTTTTTCCAGGCTTTGCATTTCTTGCTTGGATACTGCATGGAACCTTAACCATTTACTCGGAGAGTCAACTTTTACTGTCAGTAATCAGTTACATATTCATTTTTCCATTGTATTCTTTTGTTACATATATTATGGTCAAAGTAGGGAGTTGAGTGGTTATTCCTGTACCACTTTAGGTTTGTTTGGCTATCTATTTTATATGCTGATACACGATTTCTGTGTATTTTAGGCTGAACAAAAAAGATTATCACTTTGTGCGGCTTTGTTTCTCCCTCTTAGAAATACCACTTACAGAGAAAAGAAAGCAAAAAAGGTACATACCCGTTACTTTTTCTATATACTAGTACTATTTGTGATTTGGCAATATTAAGCTACAAATGCATTAACTCTGAGCTCTGGGAGTTGAATTGAGTAATGATGCATTTAGCACAAAGTCTATATTAGATTTGCAACTCTAGTTTTTATGAAGGAGTTATTTGTATGCCATTTGTCCTAACCTCCCAACAGTTGGCAGACATTCTAACCAAAGGACTGTTTTGGACTAATTTTGAATTTGTTGTAAGCAAGTTGGACATGTTGGATGTCTATGCACCAACTCGAGGTGGGGAGGTTATCAAAGTTGTTGGGATATTTTAGAATAAATAATCCTTGAATCCTTAGGATAAGATTAGTTCTTTACTGATCTTATGCTTATCTTTTCTGTTTTATTTTTCCTGTCATATCTATTTTTGAATTTGAATTGTAATCAGAATGGTTAGAAAATCTCTAACCAACTCTGCAAATAAATCTCAAATTTCTGAAAATCTGAATGAATATGAAATAAATTTTATCTTTCTTCCTCTAAACTACAAAATAAAATAATATTTTATCTGGGTAGCTGCATTGCAGTTTGCAGGCACTTCTAGTTTTAAAAAAAGAAAAAACAATACTTAGCCAAGTCAATCCATGATATAAAATCCAGCTATGGTGTTCAAACTCATCAACTTTAACAATCATCTTGGATTCTTGGCTCAATTCCTCCTCCTCTGGAGAGTGGAGACTAATATATGTGATTCTGAATTATAGATTCCTGTTGTTAATCATATTATCCGGGAGTCACTCAAGCGAAAAGCTAAGGATGCGGAAATGGTCAGTTTTCTTTCTTTTTAGTTTGGTAAAATCCAGAGGATGTATTATAACTTTTATACTGTAAATTGTTTTCAGTATTACTGACTCTGGTTGATATTTTGTGCTGGTTAACATGTTTGCAATTGTTCTTCAAAATTCAGGTGCTAAACTTACATCGAGCATCGCATAAGTTCTTGTCATTGTTCCCTTGTCTTGCATCTAGTGAGGATGTCCAAGTTGCTGATCATGATTGGATGGGAGACTTGGGTGATGTCCCTGTCTCTTCTAGAGTCCGGGTACTAACAGGTATAGTTTTCTTGCTTTGCTACCTTGGTATTGCATTGGCAGTATGCTGTTTTTGGATTGTGTTAGAAATCTAATGTAGAATCATTCATGCATCTAAACCTAACAGCTTAAGCCTTTTGGAATTGTTGGTTCATGACACAGTATCTGAGCCTCTACGAACAAATGGTCTAGAGTCCAATCCTTGCCTTCATCATTGTTCTAATAAAAAATTTTAGTACATGGTAGCTAGGCCTGTGCATTGTGTCCATGATTCAAGCCTAAATGGCATGCATAAGGGGACATGTTAAAAATATAATGTAAAACTATTTACGTGTCTCCAGTCTCCACCTAATAGCTTAAGTTTTTGGAATAGTTGTTACATGACAAATACCTATTGGTGACATTAATATTCAGTTATAGCCTTTTCATGATGACATATTGTGCTGCAGACAGTAGTTTTTCATTATTCCATATGTTGCAGTTTCAATTTTACTATTGGCTTTGCGGTATAAAGTAAGTACAGCCTACAACCCATATTTCCTTGAATTCATTTGCAGTCACTTTTTTCTTGTTAAACTTTGGCTTCAGTCAACCCACAGTTAAGACATCAAAAGTTTTTAAGCCACTTGACTAAATTGCGTCAATAAAAGAAAGAAACAGAAGATATGGGATTTCCTTAAATTATGAAGACTGAATTTGATGGAGTAATGCTCTGTGATTCTTTCCTGCTCTTCCATATCTGTTTGTATAGTGAGTTAAGTTACTGCTAAGCTATTGTGCATTATGAATTGTATCTGTTATGGGTGAGCTTTTTATATTTTATTTAGGGTTTCTCTTAAGAGAGCTTAAAGATTATTGGCGAGTTGCACTGTTGATATCAACTATACTACATCCAATTGACATTAAGGGTGGGACCTCAGAGTTGGACAAACGAAGAGATCTGTTTGATACTGTGGAGAATTCTATAATCAAACTAGGTGAGTGGCTCTTTTGTCAATTTTGTGATGTCTTTAACGTTTAATTTCAGTACCTGCTTTCTCTTGTGCTTTATATCTTTAGAAGTCAAATACTTGTTCTGTCAGCATTTGATCTTGTATTTCTTTTTGTATTATAGGTTTGTTTGGACAAACTTCTCCACAAGCACTTGTATAGGAGAAATAAACAAGGAAAAATGAAAAAAAGATTCTCAATAAGTTAAAATTAACTTATGCTTTAGTTAATTTGTATAAGTTCACTCATTAACTTTTCCAAAACTGATTTGTAACTTATGCATAAGTTAATTTTAACTTATGAAATTTTTTTAATTTTTTCGTATTTTCTTTTCTTACAAGTTCTTATGAAGAAATTTATCCAAAAAGACCCATATATAAACTTGTCAATGTGTTTTTTTTATCTGAATAACTGAATGTCCATTTGGCTTATGATCCTTTTCTTTTTGCTTTTCATTTGGAATTTGGATGCTTTTTTCTTAGGTATGAAAGCTTTGCAGTTGCAGTGTTGTCACGCAAAAAAGTTAAATAAAGTAGGAGAGCTTAAATGAGTTGGTTAAGGTGAAAATGCTCTTAGATGCTGCAGGCATGCAGCTGTTTGAATTAGTGACAGTTTGTTTCAATGAGAATGTCAGTGAACTATATTTTGGTAGAAAGTATAGTTACGCTAGAAAATTATAAATAAAAAAGTAAGGGTAATAATGGAAAAAATTGTTTGCTTATCATGTCGCACAAAAAAGACTGTTTGACTGATGTGTTTATTTGTATGCTGTTGTGTTAGGAACCAAGAATTGGAAAGGGAGAGAAAAAAAATATTTTATTGAATAATAAGAAAAGAACAGAAAACAGGAGTAAACTCTTCTCTAAGGGTTTCTCCTTCACAAAGAGCCAAAGTTCAATTTACCATGACAACAAATCCCCCTCTCTCCTATCCTTCTCCTATTTTTATCTAATAAACCCTTCTAATTAACTAATTCATTAGTAGTTTAACTACCTCAACTAACTCTCCCTTCCCATAGTCCTAACACAGTGATACTCAAGTGGTTTGCTGGGCCTCAAATTACCTTTTTAATTAACAAATTTTCGTTGATAGCAGGCCTTGAGAAAGTATGGGACATAAAACAATTGATCAATGGCAAAGATGTTATGAATGCCCTACAGCTTAAAGAAGGACCTCTTGTTAAGGAGTGGGTAAGTTATTTGTCTAAATGCATTTTCACTCACACACAGGTGTACAGTGCCTTGAAATTTGAGGTTTTCATTTTCACTTGCAGCTGGATAAAGCGATGGCCTGGCAACTTGCCCATCCATCTAGAACTGCAGAGGAATGTATTGAATGGTTGAGAGAAACCAATTCTAAGCGTGTTAAGTTGCAGTGACTCCAGTGAGGCTGATTGCCTTGATTGATTGTCTATTCCTTCCTCATCTTGTTATGGATTGAGAGCACACGTGCCTTACATCAGCAGTCTTTGCTTGAAGTTGCACTGCCACTCGCAATTTATAAAGCCTAAAGTGAAATAGTTCCTTCTCACGTTTGGGGTGCAAATACCCTGGAAAGTATAATTTTTTTGTTTTTTTTTTGCATAATTGTGAAAGAAAAAAGAACGATAATAGGTACCATAGTCTAGTTTTTGCTTAATGATTTTTGTATTTTTGTGTAGTTGTGAAAGAAACAATGGGAATAGATATCGTAGCCTACTTTTTGTTTAATGATATTTATATACTCCTAAGTACTTTATCTTTATTTTATTGACCTTTCTATCAGGAATAAAGTAACTGTTTGTATTTAGAAAATGTTGAAATGACATGAATTCCGTAGCCTGAACGACTGCATTTTATCTTCCCAGGAACATAATGCATCCATCGAAGCACAATTCCTAACTTTTTATGTGCATGCATTTGAAATTGAATGACACAATAAAAGTTATGGATAGATGCATCAGTTGTATCGGTGTTTATGGATATTTGTGTAAGTAGCATCGCAGGTATTGGAAAACAGATCAATGTGCACTATTTTCTTCCAAGACTAAAATTGTAAACAGATGAAAATAGTTAAAAAAGATCAATGTACAGTATTTAAGACTTCGATTGTGTCTAATGGATGCTGGATTACTGGTATTGGAACGAACATGTTTAGATTTTGGATACTTGTAATCTTGCATCATGCCAACAGGCTGCCAAGTGCCAATAATCCATAAAGACATGAATGCCAATAGGAAATCGTATGCCATAAATATTTGTATTTATCCAACAATTCATAATGACATTAATGCTAATAATTCAAGTTATTAAAATGTTAAAATTATTACTACATCATGTTGATATTTAATAATAAATATTAAAGAATAATTTTTAAAATGTTAAAATAAAATATAAATCTTAAGAATTAGAATAAAAATATATATTATTTTTTAGAGATTAAATTAATATTTAAATCAAAGAATATGATAGTTTGTTACATATAGTTTTTCCTTAATTATTATACACCATATCTAAATTTGATAGAAATATCCGGTCAACTTAATTAAGGATGCTTTTATTTAAGGTTTTTTTTTTAAATTTTTTTAAATAAAATAAGCAATTTTTTATTTTGTTATATTTATTCAAATTGTTTATTTAAATATATTTTATTTTTATTTTTAAGAAGAATTTCTTAATTATTTACTTATTAAAAATTATTTTTTAAATTACTTTTTTTAAAAAAATTAAACTGTCCCTTAGTCTCATTCCATGTACTAAACCAGCCATGATAAGATCATTTTTTTGAATAGTAAAGTGAAATTAAGTTTAATCCCACTATCTGATCCGATCTGATCCTTGAGTAAAGAAAATGAAGCAGAGTAGGAAATAGAGGTTAACGGAATAGGGACTAAGAAAGTTGGAAAGAAAATACATAAAAGATTTTTTAGGATTGTCTTGTGTTGTATTGGGATCCGAAACAAACAAAGGAGAGAAGATGAGGGTGAGGGTTTTGCTTGTTTATAGTGTTGTGTTGTTGATCCAGTTATGGCGTGCTGAGGCTGAGACATTCTCGGTGGATGGAAAGGTTTTGGTTTTGGACGAATCCAACATCGATTCCGCCATAGCCTCCTTCGATCACATCTTGGTTGACTTTTACGCTCCCTGGTGTGGCCACTGCAAGCGTCTCTCTCCCGAGGTGGGTACCCACCTTACCCTTCTTTCATGTCTCTCTTCAAGTTTTCATTTTGATTTTGAACTCACTTTCAAAACTCCTTTTTTGTTTCATTTTGCTTCGTGGGTCATGTTTTGTTTAGTATGTAATGTATGTATTAAAACTTGTATGTGTTGATGATGGTGGACAATGCATCTCGTGAAGCATGGTGCTCATCTTTTTCTTTAATGTTTTGTTTGATGAGTATTGGTTTTAAATGTAGTAATAGAATATCGCTGCTTGTTCCTATTGGATGTGAACTTTGTCGAAGGTCACTGAGATAGAAATAGACTTGTGATGTGAGTTGTGATTCTGCATTGCCGTTAATGTTGAGATTATTAAGTCTCATTTATGTTGCATTTTGTGTGAGGATAAAGGGTGTGATTTTCTGCCTTGCAGTTAGATGCAGCTGCACCTGTACTTGCAACCTTGAAGGAACCCATAATCATAGCAAAAGTAGATGCAGACAAGCATACCGGCCTTGCAAAAAAATATGATGTTGGGTATGTTTCTGTGGCCCTACAGTTATATATGGCTTATTGGAACTGTCTTTGTTTCTTTATTACTTTGATACTAGTGTTACTTTTTCGGGTTCAGCAATTAAGGGGACAAATGCATTTATTTCTGGAATGAACTCACAGAATCTTCTATTCTGTTTTATAGTGCGTATCCTACCATTTTGCTTTTTAATCATGGGGTGCCCACAGAGTATCGTGGACCAAGGAAGGCAGATTTACTGGTTCGTTATCTGAAGAAATTTGCTGCTTCCGATGTTTCCATTCTGGATTCAGATTCTTCTGTGAATACGTTTGTTGAAGAAGCAGGCAGTTTTTTCCCGATTTATATTGGTTTTGGTTTGAACAATACAGTTCTAGAAAAGTTTGGCATAAAGTACAAGAAAAATGCATGGTTTTCTGTGGCAAAAGATTTTTCAGAGGATCTCATGGTATTGTACGACTTTGATAAGATTCCTGCATTGGTTTCCCTTAATCAACAATACAATGAGCGGAACACTTTCTATGGACCCTTTGAAGGTTAGTTTATATTGTAGATAATGAAGGTCATCACTTATAGTTATTTTATGTGTCTCACTTACTTGACGTCAACTTCTCCTTTAGATACTTATTCATGCCTTTGAGTTGAATTTGACACATTTAAGAATATGTGCTGGCATGTGCTACTTTGATAGTGAAACGCTGCTTCATTTGCTTCTTTAATAAAAGAAGAAACGGTAGTTGATTTGTTTGTTATACTATTTCTCTAAGTAGGGGCTCTTTAGGCTTCATCCACTGTTGTATAAAGCTCATCTTGGTAAACATGCTTGATGGACTGAGACCTGTTAGTGTATGTCAAAGACTAATTCTCCTAAAAGCTTATGCTGCTAGGTAGAGACCCTTGAATGATTTTTATATTCTTAAATGTCTAACACACCTCTTCTCACAATATCCCTTTCGGCTTGAAGCATGGATAATGTAAAACCTCATTTACCTTGTGCTGAAGTTTTACTTCAGTCTGAAGAGTGAAGAATGGTGTTGTCATGGGTCAAACTCCTAACTACTTGGTTAAAGAGGAACCCATTTCATGTCAAAGATCAACTCTCCCAAAAGCTGAAGCTACTACATAGAGTCCCAATATTGATGTTTAAACAGTATATTTTGTGGATGTGCTGACTTCACTTGCTTATTTATCAAACCTTATTTAGATATTGGGAAGTGTCTCTATTGAATGAAATATTATCCTCAATCTAGTATTTATAATCATCCGTAGCCAATCCACTATGCCTAATCATTTGTAGCCAATTATTAAATACTTGATTTGATCCCGATCAGGGGGAATTTAGACCCCAATCTCACTGGTTAGTTCTGAAAACTCAGGTTAGTTTTTATTTTTTATTATAGTCATGAAATAATCTTTTATCACATTTTAAGATATTTTTGAAAACTTTGGAATAATTTTTTGCTACTTTTGGATTTGTTTGGCTATTTGGAATTTGGAGCACTTAGCACCAGGTTTTAAATAGTACTTTATAGTGCCACTATAGTGGTGTAGCGGTGCAGAGCAGCCCCTGCCTGCCGTTACTGGGGCCTCTGTAGCAGCCATAGCGGAGCAAATAGCAGGCTGAATAGCGGCCATGATAGGCACTACTAAAGCAGTGCTATGTGTGATTCCAAAAAATCCCTCTAAACAGAGACATTAGGGCTTTCTTTGAGGGCTATTTTTGGGGTTTTAATTTCCAAAAATGAAATCTATAAATGTAATAATAGTGAAAATGATAAAAAAAAAAAAGACTTGGATTTAGAGGATGATGATGGTTGATAATTCCTATTTAGAAAGCTTGTATTTGACATTTGTTGGTATTTACTTGTATGTTTTTTTAAGATACCTAAGACTTTTTATTGTTAATTATGAATGTCATTAATTTTGAGTAATTTTTATCATTTTTGAGAATCTATACGTGTATAGTATACATTATATAAACTATAGAGAAATTTCAAAGTAGTGGCTATCTCACTATACGCTATCTCACTATAGCATTTTTGGAGCTAGCTGCTGCATGCCATCATCTGGGATTTAAAACATTGCTTAGCACTCACTATCCAGGTTTTTGGAGGCATAAAAATTGTATATCTCTATGAAACTAGGCTCAGTTTCTAAATGTTTGGTGCATTTTACTTGGCTAGAATGATAGTAAAACTTGAAGCTGAGTCCTTATCTTTGCAACTTTTGTGGGCTAAGGTGACTTTCATGGTTTCCGTATGTATTTCCGCTCTTGGATTCCTTGGACTAGACTCTGTATCTTATAAATAAGATAAGGTATGAAGAAATTGCCAAGGGAATTTCACTGAAGCTGAAATCTGAGTTTAACATATAATGGACTCATTTGAGAGGCCTATTTTGTTCATGGTGGGAATTGAAGTTTAAACTCAAATACTACAGTGATTTTTTCCTTCTAAATAAAATCTGAGCTTGAATGTTAGCTATTAGTCTAGAATGCCTTTCTTGCATCACTAGAAGTTACTATGATGTTCCAAGTTCATCAGCCCTTCTTGAATTATGTGTTATATGTTTTTATTTTAATGACTAATTTTTTGTTTTCATAAAGCAGAGGAATTTTTAGAAGATTTTGTAAGACAAAACCTGATTCCTTTGGTTGTGCCTGTATCCTATGAAACACTTAAGTTGATGAAAGCAGATGGTAGGAAAATAGTTTTGACAATTGTTGAGGATGAAGATGAAGAAAGATCAAGAGAACTGATTAAGTTATTGAAGGCTGCTGCATCTGCAAACCGTGACTTAATATTTGGTTATGTTGGAGTTAAACAGATGGAAGAATTTGCTGAACAATTTGATATTGATACTAAACTACCAAAAATGGTTGTTTGGGATAAAAGTGATGATTACCTTTCAGTAAGTCAATGGTCGCTACTTTTAAAAGTTATTTTAGTATATCCTAATTGTAGTTCTCTAATGATATGTTTAGTGTGGTCTTTATTACTTTTATTTACATGCCCAGTTTCAAGTTTGTATTCTCATTCTGACTCTCTTCTCTTGCATGTCTTATTGTTATCAATTTGAATTTATATTTATATACTTGGTATTTTCAAGATAAGTTATGAACCTGAAGAAAAGTCTCCTATTCTGACATTGATATCGTGTAAATAGGTATCTTTGATTATTTATATGTAGGGTACACTTGCATTCTAAAATAAAAGTGAGAATTGAAATTCCCTGGTATTAAATACCTTGAACTTATATCCCTATGATTAATGTGGCTATTAAAATTCATCAGTTATAACTTGGATACTCTAGAATAAGATTTTGGATTGCCAAGGGCCAGATGTCGCACATTCCCTCAAACCCAGCATTTCAAACGTGAGTGTCCTAAATATGGGTTATCTTATTGGTGAGGATGTGTGTGGATACTAAATGTCTCCATAATGTGTACTGCTATAAATCTACATCTCCTTTGATCACCAGTTGAAGGATTGCTTTCTGATGTTTGACCTGGAAGCCATGAGCTAGCCTATATAGGTTCTTTATTTTGAGGTTGATGGTGTTGGATTTTCCATATTTTGACCATCTTTTTTTTAAAATAATAACTCAAGGATTCCCTCCATTGACTGCCCAAATTTTGCGTTTGGTTTTAAGATCTCCCTGTGTAGACATATATAGGGGTATTGGAAGTGCAACAATCTTGTTTTATGTACATAATGGATCTTAACCTAACTGGGGCAAGTGATTGCTGGAAAATTTGTCCAAACAAATCAAACCTCTTCTCCATATCTTATCTTTCTTCCTCTCAAGATTTTCGTTTATGTCTCAAGGGAAATGTATATTGTCAGTTATCCTGTTAAATGGAGCTTTTATGGAATTTCGTTGTACTAGTCTTCATTGTTATGTCTTGGTCGCTTCCAATATGAATGCAGTTGCTAAAAAATTATTCCATATGTCTTCCAGATAAACTGTGAACTGTGCATTTGTCCATGATATATTATCAATGTCATTGTTACATTTGTAACTTTCAGTTACATCCTTTTAGCCGTTAACTAATGCACTTGATTAGTTGACTTCCATGCTGTTGATCTTGCTACCAAAGTTCCACTATCATAGTAGCATGAATTTTTTATATCAAGGTTATATAAACTTAAATTTGCCCGTTGTTGTGTGTACTTTTGCACTTAAATTTTTTCACAATATTAGAAGCCAATGCCTTTTTTTAAAATATTTTTCAGGTTGTTGATTCAGAAAGCATAGAGGGGGAAGATCAAGGAACTCAAATCACTAAATTTCTTGAAGGATACAGGGAAGGAAGAACCATAAAGAAAACATTTAGCGGGCCTTCACTAATGCGATTCATCCATCGATCTTTTGACATTAGAATGGTGTACATCATTGTTTTTGTGGTGGCAGTACT
Source organism: Pachyrhizus erosus (assembly GCA_026544285.1). Lineage (NCBI taxonomy): Eukaryota > Viridiplantae > Streptophyta > Magnoliopsida > Fabales > Fabaceae > Pachyrhizus > Pachyrhizus erosus. Next base: position 12,463 of record JAMLFT010000620.1, on the reverse strand, counting down.
GATGCTTATTCAGACCTTCAGTAAAGGAGGTGATGAATACCATAGTGTACCAAATCAAGTTCAAACTGATCATACAAGCAGCTCTGTTTCTGAAGCTGAAAGCAAAGAGTATAAACCAGGTGACAAGGAAGACTAAATTAACATATACAATGATAATGAATGAACGTGATCAGGAGTATTCTAGAAAGTAGCTGGCTTTAGAATTGCCATACGTATTCGTATGTGTAAATATTTTGAGTTTGTGTATCTCCATTATTTTGAGTACTGTCCAAACTCTTTCCTTTGTTACACCTTTTCACTGGTTATTTCTTAACTTGAAAAAGGCTTATTTATTATTTTAAAGATGACAATGATGAAATTGTTAACTTTATTATTATTTGCATCCTTCCTAGATATTTTTATGTTTAAAAATATATAAATATAAAAATATATAAATCATTTATATCCAATATATGCAATTTGTGATCCGAAGTGAATCTAAGATGGCTAATCCAAACTTCTTTAGAGGCAACTAGTCAATACTAAACATAGTAAAAGGAGGTGATAACATTTATAACAATTTTAATACTCAAGTTGGTGGAATTTTCAACAAAGTAACATTATAATAGGATGAAGAATAATTAGGTACCTAACTAAGAGATGAGTTCTAATATTTATAGATAGGGATGGTTGACCAGAAGGTCAATGACAACTTACCAATTTTGGTGAGTCAGTGATTGCTTATTATTGCATGTTAGCGTGATATGTAGGGAGGTGTAAGATGTCTATTGCTCTAGTTATGATTAATGACCCAGGTTAATTTTGTATTCTTGTAATTTTTTAAAATATTTGGTGTGACTACACATAGTTGATGTGATGGGTGGAGTTCATAAAGTGTTTTGAAGAGAAATTACATCTTAAATGTAATGAGATTGTCTACATAAGAAATTACATCTTAAATTACACCTAAATTTGGTTCAAGGTTGTGCAGTATGAAAAGCATTGATTAATCCAAGGTGTGGTTTAAGATATATAATTTAGGATAATTTGACATATCAAAGACCTTCAACAAACATAAGTCAAATTCATTGACCCAGGTTTGAAGAATCATGCCTGTATGGTTGAGCTTTTTTTGTGAGGATGTCATAAATATAAGAGTTAAATATAAATTGGTTCGTAGTGAATATAAGATAGGTAATTGATCTAGGGTGATTTGCAAGTGCCTCGTTTTATTATCTTACAATTAGTTATTTGTAATCTTATATTTTTTTTAGGATATTAATGTTTTACATTTTGCAATAATTATGAAATGCACACACTTTTTGCAATAATTATAGATTGCTAGTAAGTTAAAAATCCAAAATGAATCTTTTTAAAAGACAATACCAAATAATTTTTTATAATAAAATAAAAAAATCAAAAATATCTTTTAGCCTCTTTTAATTTAAGTTTACAAAATTAATTTTACTGTAAAAACCTAATCCTAGCTAAATTGGATGACAAATTGTTAAAACATTTTGGGGAAAGGGGTGTGGTGCTACAACAACAACATCCTTGGCCTTTAGTAAGAAAAAGACAAAAAAAAGGACATGAAAGAAAAAGGTGATAATAATAAATCAATTTTTACTATAATTCATGTTTGTTGGATACATAATATGTAACAAAAAAAAGGAAGAACAAGAATATTTTGTTTGTTGAATTCTTTAATATTAGAATTAAGGACATGAATGAATGTTAGACTCCTCAAAAGTTTATGATTTTAATGATTATAAAAATATTATAATTTGATACAACTAACGACTTTTGTTAAATTTTGACAACAAGAATACATCCAAAGGAATTAACAAATGTAGTATATCTAACTTTGACGCATAAAAATGAACTAAAATATGATAAGCGTCCAACGTGTTAAAACACTATATACATCTAGTAGATTTTATAAAATCTATGCATCAAAGATTTTTTTAAAAGTATATATGTCTAGAGATGCATTTTCATGGATACGTTTAATAAAACCTTATACATTTAATATCTTTTTATCATCTAGACAAATAAATAACAACAAACTATTTTTATATTTATACATCTTTTTTTATATGATGATAACTCTTCTCTTTTATGGTTTTAAATGCTTAGGATATATATTCTCATATATGTAATATCCTCTTTTGTTGTTCTAACATTTGAATTTTGAATAAACAATTAATGCAAATAAAAGACATGAGAAGATAAGTATACTTTTAGATCAAAAGGACCCTCTAGCCTTAAAGTTTGTTAAAAGAAAAGATAAGAGTATGAATGTTAAAAAAGTAATTGTTTTGCTAAAGCTTTGTTAGCAAAAAAAGGAAGAAAATGACAAGAATATTCTCTCTTATATGACACAAGTTTTAACATCCACAATGATAAAGACATATATAAAAAGCCATGTATTTAATGCACGATCAAAATAAGAAGAAGATAAGAAATGTCTCACAATGGACACTTCAACTTTATATATACTAGAAGACACAAAGACTAAAGAAGTTCTTAAAGTCATGAACATCCATTCTACTATTTATACATTCAAACTTTTATAACATCTCATCTTGAGATTGAAAGTGCTTTGAATTTGTTTCATATGATTAACTCTCTTAAATTATGTTTGTAATTACGCTTTAACTTGTATATTCTCACTATGTTAATATAAATCTTTTTGTCAATATCTTGAGAAAGTAAAAAATGACTTAGTAATTCAAAGAATACTTAGAATACTTAAACAAGTGGTTAAGTTTCTACTCAAAAGTGACAACAAATAATACTTAGGTTGAGTGAACTAGTAATGACCTAAAAAATATTTTAAGTTAGAAGTGACCTAAAAAATATTTTAAGTTATAAGTGATAATTTCAATATCTATTATAATTTTGTTTTGATTGGTAGAATCTTTTAAGTTTGAGAAAAAACTAGATGTAACTACAAAATTTTGATGAATCAATAACAAACAAGTATTTTATCTATTCTTCCCTTTCGCATTTTCAATCGTCCTTGATTGTGAATTCCTTTAAAAGCAATCTCTCTTTGGTAAAGGTTTTACGAAAATGTTTTTAAAATTTACATACACACTATTTAACACTTCTTCTAGTATGTTTCTCTAACATTCATCTAAAAGTAAAAAAATTTTAAAAAATTATTTTTTTCTTTAAGAAAAGATTCATAATAAATATAGGAAGGAAAAAATAAGATTAAAAGAATAATAAAGACAAAACACATTAAAAGATATTGAACCTCCCACTTATAACTCATATATGATACTTTAACTAAATGAACTAATTTAATAAAAGAAAAATTTTCTTTCTTTAAAAATTTAAATTTATATCCTATAAAATTTTTAAATTTCATCAATCTTTCAACTTTAAATCTTATAGATAATTTATCATTTCAAATGAGTCTTTAATATTTGATCATTTAAATATCAATAAGAATTTTATAATTTTACATAAAAATTAAAATTAAAATATTAATCCATCATTGATGTTGTCTTTTTTTCATTTTTTTTTGGTTAGTACTACTCTTGAATAATAGTTGTTGTTGCTATAAGCATTGTATCCCCTTCTCTCTAGATTCAAGATTGGGTTTACACAATAAAAAATGATTTTTTTTTTAAAGAACAAGAAAATTTTTAACTTCTAAAATATATAATTATTTTTAAGTATTTTTAATTCATTATATTAAAATCTATAAGCAATGTATACGAATTTAATTTGCATCCGGATACATTGTTTTTCGATCGTAGAATATTCCATTTTATCAAGGCATTCAACTATTATTATTAGTTTAAAAACAAATTAGTATTTGAGGTTCGACAGTTCTATAGAGTAATCGACACTCCGGGGACTATTGCTGTTCTGTTCTGGCGGTGGCATATATATATATATATATATACACACACACACAAATACAAACAACGTTTCTTTTAATTAATCAATAACCTCAACTGACACAACTTTTAATTTGATAAGATAACAATAATAAGATTGAGACACTTATGACAATTTATGACAATTTTTAATCTGATAAGATAATAACAAGATTGCTATAATTACAAGCAGCAAATATTAATATATAATTGATTTAGATAATATAGGTATGATGATTTTCTTTAAGTAAATTTTGTATAAGTAAAATGAATTTCTGTTAAGAAAATTACTGTTATTATATTGTAGATTTTTTCCTTTAAGGAAAACTATCACTCATAAAAGGAGCATGTCATTTTAAAATAATAAAAAATATAATACAAAGTATAAGAAACAATTCCCTAAAATAACAGTACAAGAAACAAACAACAATTGGCTCAATTTTTTAAAATAATTTTCAGTTTGATATTTACCAATTTCCACATCAATCTTGCTTATCCCCGTACCATTTGGAACTTCTGAAGAGTTGCTGAAATAGCCTTTTTTTTTTAGGGTATAATTATTCATTACTATTTATTTTATCTTCTGATATTATATTTCCGATTTTGTTGTCAAAACATTATTAGCGATCAATTTTGCAATTGAAACAGAGCAGAGGGCATCGAGCAATAGAAGAATAGGAGATTCATTTTTTCTTTTTGAGATGGAAGCTGATGTTTCTATTTATTTTTGCTGCGTTTTCAAAACCCTAAATCACTGAAATTCCAATTTCTCCTTCTCTCTCTCTGCTTTGGATGATTTTCAACCAAAAATTTGTGCTTTTGTGCTTTCCGAATCTTTTGCTCTGATGGCTACCTCGAATCTTCTCTTGTTTTTCTCTTTGGTGAGTCTGTGTGCTATGGCGACTTCAAAGGTGGTGCTTATTGGGAACAACATCACTCTTTCCTTCGATGATATTGAAGCTAATTTTGGTGAGCTTTCTGGCTTGTTTCTTTTTTTTCTCCAAGTTTGGAGTTATTGTGCCTCGTGTATAGACTGATTTGATTAAGGGATGATGTGGTTTTGGTCTTTGGGCCTCATGGGTATTGAAAATTTCAATTTGGGTGATGGGTAGTGCTTTCTTGGAGCCTTTTCTGTGGGAAGCTAGTTCAGCCTAAAGATCTAGGATCATAGGTATTGTCCATGAAGGCAATCTTGTTCAAGTTGGAATTTGGTTCAGCTGAAAGTCATGTTAGAAAGTAAAGAATCTCATCTAAAGAGAGAGAGAGAGAGGGGGGGAAAAGGAAGAAAGTTTACTGTAGATAGGAGGGGAAAAATTGGAAAAAGTTTTTGAAATGATGCTGGAGGATATCAAACAGCAGAGGCTAATGTGTTCTATGCAAGAATGGGTTAAGAAGGCATGTGCTTAAAGTATATGCCTGTCATCTTAAAGTGAATTCAAGATTTTTGTAATTTGTATCACTAAATTTGTGATTTTTTTTTTGTCAGAAAAAATAGCAGAGAAGAAGAATATAAGTGTGATGTCGTTGTTTTGCAAGCGATGATGTGTGGATGTTAATTTTATCAATCTTTTTTTGTTGACATGAATGTCTTTTGGTTTCAGCCCCAACAGTTAAAGGTTCTGGAGAATATGGGGTCTTATATTTGGCAGAGCCACTGGATGCGTGTACAGAACTGACAAATAAAGCTGAACAACTTCCCAATGTGAGTTCACCTTTTGCTTTGGTGGTTAGAGGGGGATGTAGTTTTGAGGAAAAAGTCAGAAAGGCACAGAAGGCTGGCTTCAAAGCTGTAATTGTCTATGACAATGAAGACGGTGGTATCTTGGTTGCGAGTAATGATCAATTCTTATATGTAGCTACATTTTTTGTTTATCATTTTCTTCTCACATGCAATTGCCATTAAATTTACTTTTTAACCAACCACTAAAGATAATGCGAGTTGTAATGTACACACTGATTATGGCAAAATGGTTATGTATAGATTAGAGATTCGTCATTTAAAGATTGTGGTAGCTGTTAATTTTATGATTTTCTAACCCTAAAAGAGATTATAATGTTTTCCTTTGAAGTTTCTGTAAAAGAAATTAATTAATATGATGTCACTTGGAAGACATGTAATGGGGATTGTTGGTTGCTATCTTTTGTTAAATGGAATGTTAGAGAAACAATTCTGTTGATTGTTCTCTCTAGAGGTGATTTTCTTTGTGACCATTGAAATTGGGGAGTCAGCAATGATTGAACTACAGTCTAATACATTGGACAACTTTGAATGTATTAGGGATTTATGTGTAGTTGATGGAATATATTATCAAGGTAAAACTAATGGAAAGGATGACAACCTATATACAATATATGAGCAAAAAATTGACACTTGTCCAGCATGGGAATTCTATAGTAAAAGAATGACTATTACAGATAACTTATTGTTGGATAGATTTCTTGTTTTCTTGAATATTTTGTATATGTTTTCACACACCTGTGTCATATTTTGGGAATTTCTAATTTAAAATTCTTTTGAGTTTCAGTGGCAGGAAATTCTGCTGGTATAAGAATACATGCTGTATTTGTATCTAAACCTTCGGGTGAAGTACTAAAAAAATATGCTGGGTTGACTAATGTGGAAATATGGCTCATTCCAACTTTTGAAAACTCAGCATGGTCTATCATGGCAATTTCATTTATTTCCCTGCTAGCTATGTCTGCGGTGCTGGCCACTTGTTTCTTCGTCCGCAGGCATCGCATAAGAAGAGAAAGGCCTCGAGCTTCTCTTGTTCGTGAATTTCATGGTATGAGTAGTCGCCTGGTGAAAGCAATGCCAAGTTTGATATTTACTGCTGTTTTGGAAGATAACTGTACATCAAGAACTTGTGCTATATGCCTTGAAGACTATTGTGTTGGTGAGAAGCTCAGGATTCTACCCTGCTGTCACAGTAAGTGTTCCCTTGCCATTTTTTTTTAATTCAGTATATTATTTTGTTGGTTTGATCTATCTTAAGTGTATGCTCATGTACTGGGGGCATTGTTCAGCTTGAATTCCCTGGTACTGTGTGCAGTTCATTATTGAATCTAATGTTAATCTGTGTTATATATGATAGCTGTCCCATGTGGTAAACTTCTGGTGTAATATTAGTTACAATTACCTGGCAAATAAGGATGATCAAAATGTTGAAAACTTCTGGTGTAGTATCAGTTACCATTACTGACAAATATGGATGTCCTTGATTGTGAGGCAGGTTTTGGCTATTTTCCGAGCCATCCTCTTAGGGTTCATTGGAGTCAGGTATACAATGAATGCCAGTTTTGTGCTGATAATAGGTAATGAGATAAATGATTTACATTGCACAGAGGCCTCAAGCAGGATATCTCTTTGCTTGGAGGCTTACACCCATGTTTCAGTTTCTCCCACACTTCTGTTCCTCTACAAACTATGGTCAAGTATTTAGTGGTTTGAACTGTGGTGTTTGCCTTTGCCATACCTTTCCTTTAAACATGTGAGAGTTAAAATCTCAGACACTTGATTTGACTATATTGTATCATTGATGTTGATCATCACAATTAATGAAATGAAAAGCACAATCACATACTTATTGCAACATATAAAAACTGTAATAAAAAAAGAAGTCTTCCAATGGATTTCCGAAAATGGAAAACTGGGAGCATCTACTATCTAGGTTCTACTGACTTTCGACTTACAGTTTCTCTTTCTCATATTACTTGACGGTTGATTCTACCCACTTCTTTGCTAATGCTGGTAGGGGAATTCGGTCTTGGACTCTTCTGGAGTGTTTTCTTGCAAACCCCTTTTCCTGTTTTTAACTGATAAGTTGTCACATTGAAATACCATTTGGAATTCTGAAAGATACCTCTAACTTTTAATTAAACTTTTATCAAGTTATTATTACATCTTTTTTCCTCAGTTTCTGTATTAGTTTAGCTGATCGGAAATTTCTGTCTTATTTTAACTGTTTAGAAAGCAGTTAATTGTTTTTATTAGAATTAAACAGACCTAACTCACTTCCTCCAAAAGCCAACTCAAGGGAGGAGGATTGCCCAATGTTATAAGGAGTGCATTTAACACACCCCAACCCAAGATTGAACATTCTTAAGTGTGAAGTTTGTAGGGCTGAACATTTGCAGGTGACCCAACATTAAGACTAGACAGGCTGTAATACCATATTAGAAATGGACTGAGCCTAACTCACTTTCAAAAGTTAGCTTAAGAGAGGAGGATTGTTGCCCAAGTCTTATAAGGAGTGTCTTAACGGATATTTGCAAGGATGATTAGAAATTTTCATTCCTTAGTAGCTATACTAAAGAATTGGCACCCAGTGTTTTTTTTGCAGAACATTGGGACGATTTCATTATAAGTTTAATTTTGTCTCCATCTTCCTCAAAAGTCATTAAGTATTGCAAATTAAACAGATTGCTTAATTTATGTGGAATCTTGCCTTATATGAAAATTGATTGTTGAGGGATGAATGTATAAAATACTCATGACATGACCTAACATACAGGGAAAATAATTTTTTTCTAATTAGCAACCAGTATCCCAATTGGTTGAAAGATTCAGATGATATTGATTGGCCAAGAATTGTCATTAAAGTTTTTGGAAAAAATGAAAGTCCAAGAATTATCTGAACCTGTTTGTGGCTGTATGAATTTTAAAATTGCAAACGAATGGTGTAATGCACCAGATGAAAGAGTGATCTTTATTCATAAATTGCACCTTCAAAAAAAGGATGCTAATTACATCACCAATATCTGTTCTTCGTATTTTCTTTTGTGACAATTTCCTTGACTCCTTGTGTTGGTTTAAGCCTTCTAAAGGTTTTAGACAAGGCTATTATAATTTTTTTCCTTTGTTTTTGATTTTGCAATACATTAAATGCTATTTTTATGTTTTGTTGCTTAACCAGATTCATCTCTGCTGCCTGCTTTGGTATTATTTATATTTTTGCATTATGTGCATATTACATTATGATTATGTTACAGATTATATTAATTATGTTTTTCTTGATGAGTTATTGGCAGAGTTTCATGCTGCCTGCGTGGATTCTTGGCTTACTTCATGGAGAACCTTTTGTCCAGTTTGCAAGCGTGATGCAAGAACCGGATTAACTGATCCACCTCCTTCCGAATCCACACCCTTGCTCTCATCAAGCCTGGCATCTATGGCATCCCCTGTCTTATCTTCTGTTAGATCATCTCTAGCTTCATCTTCAGCAATACAAATTGGCCGGACAGCTTCACAGACCCCATCTGTTTCTCGTAACCACTCCATAGCCAGTACACCTTATGTTCAGCCATCTCTTAGGTCCTCCTACCATCAATCCCCCTCCCTAAGCATCAGCCGAAGCTCTGTGGATCTTAGGAATGCATCCCAAAGATCTCTAGCTTCTCACTTGAATTCACCACGTTCCATGGGATATCCATCTTTGTCATCTCTTAACTCAAGGTACTTGTCTCCACACATTCCAAGTCCAAGCAACGCTTCAGTAAGCTATATGGGTTCATCCAGTCATCAACAACATCCTCTCCGTTATAGTGAGTCAGCTGCAAGCTTCTCTCCATTTGCATCGACACACTCCCTTCCGGAATGTTAAAATTGTTCAATTAATTATATCACATGATGGAGACGGCCATGCAGTTGAACCAGTAATTGCCAAGTTTTGAACTAAAAGGTGGCCATGTGATGACTGGTGGTCGAGTCGACTAGCCCTATGCAATGCTTTGGCGTTCCCTACCTGGTGTCTCTTCTGGCATTTGACTTCCTTCTTGGCACCTGGTGTACATTGTAGCTTCTCTGTGATGTTAGTTTCATTTCCATATGCTGGTTGAGGTTCTTACATTTTTAGGTTGGTGAGCTTGCGTACAGTTGTGTGTATTGTTTGTACTTTGAATATTGATGTTTTCAAGGCCTTGATTTCAAAGTATAGTCAACTGCTAACAAGAGAAATGTTGGGCTGTATAGACAGATTGAAGTCCGAAGAGTTCATGTTCTTTCTAGTGGATTTGTCCAACTGAATGATGAGAAATCATGTGATACTTGAGTGTTATCTATGATCATCTAATTGTAACAGTGAGTATCAATAATACGTGTAAAATATTCTAAGGGTGTATTGCTGATAGATATGCTGGTAAATGTTATCAGTTTTAAACCACGGGGGCAAATTAGATATCCTATTTGATCCTGGGAAAAATTCATCATCTGAACATGTTAAATATCTTGTTTGGTATAGTAAATTGAATTTTCTCGAGAGTACGTGAAATTTTAAGTCTATTCTCCATTTTGAATTGGAAAAATGAGTTATAGCGGTTTTTCACTTTTTGCTTCCCTTCCCAATAGAATGTGATGCCATAGTTTATTGTAAGTTTATTCTGTAGGATCAGTACGTGGATTCCTTTCATCCTAGTAAACTGGACCTTTAGTAAGTGTCTTTGGTACAAAATTATCAACATTTTAATTTATGATAGATTTGAATTGATCATAAATACACTTGAGTGCGTGCACTAAGATTATACAAACATTGATGAGAATAAATAATATATAAAAGCCACTCCGTAGGAAACAATTTCGCATAGTAGTATTTGTCGGTGTTAGGATACGACAAATAAAGCAACGAGTGAAGCTTTGATTTGTAGAGCGAAATGTTAGACTCTAGATATTCAAATAGAACCTTCCGATGCAGTTGCACACATCACATTAATCAGAGAGAGAGAGAATAACAACACTCAATTTTTACTATTTCTTTGAGATAAATAAAAAGAACAAAGTTATTTGTGCAGAATTATTGAAAAAAATGGTTTCTTCTTCTTCTTAAATTAGCATAAAATGAGAGGGAAATGATTTTTTTTCTTATTTTTTGTTTTTATTTCTTAAAAAAGTAAATATATTTTTAGAACATACATTTTAAAAATTGATTTAATTCAGTTCGATCTAAATCAATTTTATACATACATATATTTTTGTTTATAAATTTATGATATCATTTATGTTTATGGTTTTTTCTTATATATTTGAAAAATATCACAAATTATATTTATTAATAAAATATATTTAATAAGGATTTTTTTAGTAATTCTTTGAGTAAAGAATTATAAATATAATTATCAAGTTATGTAAATTTATTTTTAATGATTTGTATTTAAAGAGTTATATTACTATTATCTATATAAAATAATAACTTGTAGATAGAATATTTGATATTGTTAATTACGCTTATATCATACTATTTATTTAATTCCTTGCAAGGGGTTGGGACTCTCTTACTTGCCAGTGGTTGAAACAGTGGGATGATGAACTGATGGTGTCTTGGTTGTCTTAAAGCATGAAATTTGGATCCTTTGCGGTCAAATTTCTCTACACTCATGGTGGTGCAAAATCTGGATCATTAAGTAGTTGTTACAGTAGAAGTTAATAAAGAAAGTGTGACCAATAATCATATTTTTTGTTGTAGAGAGATTTATGCTGCAGATGATGTGAATTGTAAGACATGACTCTTTTTTGGTTTCCTACAAATATTATTTATTTAATATTTTCTCTAAAAAAATAAGATTAAAATTGAAAATCAGTTTAATTCAAACTGTTTTTATTATATTGAATTTATTTAAATTTTAGACCAAATCACTTACATGATAAATTAAAAAAACTAAAATAATTAAATCGGATCATTTTTCTCTTTAAAATTTATTCAATCTAATCTGTGAATACTTCTCTTTCACAAATATAATTTCGAGATCGATTCCCTGAATTGGAAATGAGGGGAGGAGGGGGATTATATAAAGTTATTTTCAAGGTGACAACTCAAATTTCAACTCATGAAATGTAGACATATATATGTCTTAAGAAGTAGCAAAATTGATTCAAATTTCCTTTTTGTTCCCTTGTTCTTTCAGTTTTTTTTTTTTTTTTGTTAATCTTCCATTATTTAATTAAATTTAAAAATAAAAAAGGAAAAAAGATGGATCTTATTCAGTCCAAACAGATATTTCACGTTTGAAAAGTCTACTAATAGAAGGAAAACTTTGTTGTATTTTACGTGTAAAGTAGGACAATTGTTTTCAAAAAGTTAAATTATAATTTTGATTTGCGATCTTGATTTTATTTTATTTTCCTGTGATTTTTGTTTTTAATTTTTAAAAAAAATTCACAATTTTAATTTAATCTGCAATTTCGTATACACTTTAAGTATTTCTTTTATTTTTTTAAAAATAAATGTATACAAAATTAAAAATTCAACCAAAAGTAAAAAAAATTTAAAATAAAAAAGCTAAAATTGTAAAAAATAATAGATTAAAACTCACAAATTATGAATTATAAGAAATTAAATTGTAATCCAGCTTAATTTTTATTTATAATCAAGTATCTTATTATGATTTTATTTATATTAAATTATAATTTTTATTTTTTTTTTAATTTCGGAGCTGTGAATTTTTTCTCTCTATTTTTTTTTTATAATTTTGATATCTTTATTTTAAAAAAATATAAGTTTAATTTAATTTTTAATTTTTTTTATATATTATATTCTTTTATTTTAATTTAATTGAATCGTAAACTTAACATACTCAGTTAAAGTGTCATAAAAAATAAT
>JAMLFT010000619.1:0-39110 GCA_026544285.1 Pachyrhizus erosus | reverse complement strand
AAATATTTTAAAATTAATGTTATTATATATGTTTTATTATTTATTATTGGAAAAGATTATAAATGAGCAGTTTGATAATATGTTTTATAAAATTAAATCAAATCAATTATTAATTAATTAATTTAATTAATTAATTAATCATAACGTGTGTGGAAAAATAAAATTATATTAATATATTTTTCTTAAGTTAAAGACAACTATTATAATTCATAAGAACATATTGTATTAATGATTTAAAATTGATGTAATTCTATTAGAATTTCACTAGTATCATTTAAAATAATATTGTCACAATAATTTGTCATTTATTATTGGTTTTCATTTTTTTGAAATTTTAATTTAATTTTTTTATATAATTTATTGTATCTCGTGCGTTATATATATACACATATTATAATTCAAAATTACAACATATTCAATTTAAGATAATTAGAAATATTTATTATTTAAAATTCAATTTTTCTTTTTTTAAAATATTTAACTATTACTATAAATAAGGTATTGAGTGAACAAAAAATTTCTTCCTATGTTGTAATGTTTCTTCTAATTTTCACTTCGTTGTAAACATTACTATTAAGGATTAGTCACTTGTCTAGTCTTCATCTTTTTACCATGTTGTAATTTTTATCACCTCCACTTGATAGCTGATGAATTTTATTTTATTTTTTCAAAATATCATTAATTATTTTAGATTTTTAATTCATAAAAATAAATAACTATAGTAATTAAAATAATTATAATGAGTATATAATATGATTAAATTAATCAATTAAATAAGTAAATTTTATGTATATTTGTATTTTGTGCAATACAATAAATTAAATAACTAAATATTATGTATATTTTGATTTTATGCAATACAAAAATCAATTTATTTAATTTTCTGAAATATTTTTTAATTATGAAAATAAATTGCTAAATTATATTTTTTTTCTATTTTTAATTTATAAAGATACATATTTATATTAATTAAGGTAATTATAACATGTATAATTTTTATGATTTGAACATTCATATTGATAACACAAATATATATTCTAATGTTAATTAACTGATAATATGAATACATAGTTTTATTTAAATTTATAGTAGATTAAAAAAAAATCTTGTAAAATTTGAGTTTTATGAAACAAAAAGTCATATAATCAACTCGTGTATATATATATTTATGTATACGTTGTTACTTTTCATTATCTTCATATACTTTTTAAAATAATGAATTGCTAACGTGTTTTGTATTCATGTTATTCATTTTTAACTTTTAACTGAGAGATAAGTAAAAAAAAGAGAAAAAAAATATAATTTCTTTAATTTTTTTATTTTTTAAGTAATTTTTTTATTTTTTCAATTTCACTTGAGTATTTTTTTTTACATATTTTGTTTGATAGGTAGTATTGAAATGAGATTACTAACATTACTTCACAAATTCTTCACTTTCAACGAATAATACAAAAGACTTAAAAGGAGGTTTTACAGAAGGTTTCACTGTATTATTAAAACGAGGTTTAATTTTTATTTTATTCATCTTCTACATTTTTCATTTATATGTTCTTCACTAGAGGTATTTATACGATATTTCAAGTTTACTTGCTAACCTTTTTTTTTTTTTTTAACACATTTGAATATGACACAAAAGACTTAAAAAATGAATTTTGAAAGGGAACGAGAATTCTGTCTTTTTAGAAAAACAACCTTACTCAATTTTTAGGTTCTAAATCCAACATTATCATTCTATTGTGTCACTTTTCTCTAAATATAAATTATTATTTATTGGAAAAAATTACTAATAAGTTCACATAATGTGACAAACATTAAATGAATATAAATTTTACTAATAAGTTAATATTAATTCAAGTAAAAAAATTACTTCGTAATTTATTTTTTTACTTTATAACGAATTTAATTTAAACATTTCAATTAATATATCAAATTAATTCATAACAAGGTTATATTTTTATTATTTTTTCATAAATATTCCTCCAATGCTAGCATTTTTTTTTTTACAATTTATATATTTTTAGATGACGTAAAAGTCTTAAAAAATAAATTTAGAAAGAAAAAAAAGCCAAAACTTTGTTTTTTTTAACAGAAAAGCCAAAACTTCTATCATTACGGAAAAACTACTTTAAGCAATTTTTTTTATCACAAACCAAGCGTAGTCATCATATTTAGTCCTTTTTATCTAAGAATGAATTGTTATTTATTATACCAAACACAAGTCTTAATAGTAGGCTAATATCATGGGATAACCACTACATTTATTCATGTTTTCTTCTTAAGCTATTTTATTTACTTTTTAATAATATTTAAGTATTTCAATTAATATATCAAATAAAATATTGATTTGAATCACATTATAAATTATTAGTCATATTTTTATTAATTACTTAAATCAAATAAAAAAATTAAATCAAACTAAACAATACTTATAAAACTTGTATATTATTATTATTATTATTATTATTATTATTATTATTATTATTAAATTAATAAAACATTTAATATATATATATATTATAAAAGAAGATTTTGTCATCAATGTAAATGTCAAATAACATCATTCTATTTAATCTTTTCACCTAAGTTTTATTTATTTTCATGTTTAATACATCAAAACATACTCTTATATTTAATTATAGTAACTAAGTCATTATAATAAATAAATATTCAATTTAATTACTCTGTTAAATTGGTAAATTTCAATATTTTTACTTTATATAATATCATGTTAAATTATTAAATTTTACGGATGTTATTTTTTTTATAATTATGTAAACTTTTTGTTAAATATCATGATTTTATAATAATTACTTTAAATATGTATTATAATTATCATGATAATGATAAGCATGATAATAAATTATTTCGTTACATTTAACACTAATGAGTAATAATACTAATATAATAATAATAAAAATAATATGATGTATTTGATATTTATTATCATTATTTATAGTAATTTATATTATTTTTGTATTATACTCATGATAATAAATTATGATATACATGATTTAATTAAGGTAATTGAGATTTTTATTTCATAAATATACATAAGAAACAATAATATTTTAAATAACGTTAATTAATATACTATTGATGTCTCGTAAATAAATTTTGTATGTTTTCAAAATTTTATTTTTATTTATACATTTATAAATTTGTATTTATGTTTTAAATTAAAATAACATTTTATATTTATATTTTATTTTGACATATTATGCATAAGTTTTATCTTTAAAAAGAAATATTATACTTTTTTTTTAAAATACAATTTTATGCAAGTATAAATCACAATTCAAATTTAGAGCAATCCTATGAAATGAAAGCTATATGATCAGACTTTGTGTACTTTATTATTATAATTTTTTTACTTTATTGCATAAAAAAATTTAACTCAAATTTATTTAATTATATTACTCTAAAAATATATATTTATTTTAATTATCAAATTTATATAATTTTTAAATTAAAAATAAATAATCTTTTTCTAAAAATATTTTACTCAATTA
Source organism: Pachyrhizus erosus (assembly GCA_026544285.1). Taxonomy (NCBI): domain Eukaryota; kingdom Viridiplantae; phylum Streptophyta; class Magnoliopsida; order Fabales; family Fabaceae; genus Pachyrhizus; species Pachyrhizus erosus. The sequence continues at coordinate 35,601 of JAMLFT010000619.1, read as the reverse complement.
ATAAAAATTTCTCATTTAAATTTCTTTATTTTTATTATTAAAAATATACTTAAATAATTAGATGTCAATACAATTTATATCATATATCATATACCTTATTCATTTGTCTTAAATTTGATATGATACGATGTATAAATAAATTATGTAAATAAAATATATTTTATTTTGAAAGATAATTTTATATGTAAAATAATTAAAAGTCATAAATTAAAAAGATAATATTTTTTATTATAATTAACTTAAAAGTTATTAAAAAAATTAATATATTAAATAATATAAATAAATCTTTAAATAATTACCTATTTTATTTTATGAGAATGGATACCTTCACATGAGAAAATTGTTTCTATTTATTCTTCATAGGTATTAAATAGGTGAGCCTCTTTAATATTTATGAATATTTATCAAGAGAGAAAAATTTAACATAATGAAGTCATGCAAAATTTCAACGTGAGAAAATCTATTTTTGGTATGATATATATATATATATACATAAAGAGAGAGAGAGAGTTAATATGATTAACATGAGTGGAGTGACTTGTAAAGTGAAAGCCAACTATTGCTACTTCTATTAAAGATTTAAACTATTAACAGAAAATATTTAAAGGCAAAATTTTCAAAATCTCCCGTTTTAGCATAAATCTTGCCTCTTCTTAGAACCAAAATATTTTTGAGAAATTCTAAATTGCTCCAAATAAAAGTTTACAAAAATTTGATTTTGGTTAAAGATTTAATTTGTTTTTCACCTTTTAACTTGTTATTATTCAATGAGATGGTGCCACAATTTCTATTATGCTTTCCGTGCAAAAGTATTTGTAACAAATAGGAAAACGGAATATTTTATCCATGAAGGCAATTTGATGCGTAGCATCATTCATCAATGTACAGAATGGATCATTGTATAATCAAATGGCAGAAACATCTCTTTTACGCCAAAATTGAATGAATAATTTAATAAGCTAATAAATCATATTGCAAAACCCATCATAAGCAAATGGATCTTTCTTGGATTCATGTGAATTATGTTGAAAAAATTAATTTGTTATTCTGCGTTATTTTAATTTGTTTTATCGAGTTAAGTCAGTTTTAAATCAGTTCTATTTTTTAGGAATTGGTTCATGACATTTTCAGTAAAATATGGTCACATTTAGTAAAATAAGGTCATGTTACTTTCAAATATTTTTATTTATTAATTTATTAATCTCCTAGATGTAAGTCTATAAATAGGTTGTCAGATTATTGAAAAGATGAACAACATATTTTCATCGTATCTCTTATTTTCCATTTCTATTTTTAAAATAGATATCATTGTTATCAATGATATCAGAGCTTGATTGAGAGAGTAAAAGTGAAACATGTGAGCTTTAAAAAAAAAGAGAGAGAAAAAAAGTTCTCTCTATGTCTTTAGATCTTAGTCTGCAATTCCTCGTTTCAATGGTCACTATGATAATTGGAACATGCTTATGGAAGATTTCCTTATATCAAAGGAATATTGGAAAGTTGTTTTAGAAGGAGTTCCACAACCAGTAGGTGGAGTAAATCTGATGCACATACAACAAAAATAGAAGCACTAAAGTTGAAAGATCTTAAAGCGAGTGAAGCGCTTCACATCTTCAAGCCTTAAAAAGAGATTTTTAGACTCTATAGTTGAATGATGTTGAATCTGTCACCAACTATTATGCCAAAACCATGGAGATTAGCAACAAGATGTGGTTTCATGATGAGAAGATGGAAGATGTCACCATTGTAGAGAAAATTTTATGTTCCTTATCACCCAAATTTGATTATGTGGTCTGCTCAATAGAAAAATCCAAAGATATTGACACCTTTTCTCTTGATGAACTCTAAAGCTCTTTGTTAATTCATGAACAAAAGATGAACCAAAGTTCAACCACAGAGGAGCAAGCATTAAAGACCTTTATCTTTACTCATTTCTCTAATATTAGAGGTAGAGGTAAAGGAAAAGGAAAGGGAGGTAGAGGTAATAGGAATAACAATAATCATTTCAAGGCCTATGATGATCAAAGCAAAAGTAGAAATTACCAACTTGATAAATAAACAATAGAGTATTTTGGATGTCATAAGTTTGATCATTATCTTTCATGATATTATACGAAGCTGCTTAATGATAAAGAAAAGGAAGAAAAATCAAATTTTGCAGAAAATCAAGATTTAGAAACTTTGTTAATGGTTGTTTAAACTGGTGAAAAATCCAACTTAGATGTTTGGTATATGGATACAGGCTACAACAACCACATGTGTGGAAGTAAGTCTTCTTTTTCATATTTAAATGAAAGTTTTTATTTTAAAGTAAGTTTTGATGATAATTCTATTGTGAATGTCAATGGAAAATGTGATGTTAAGATTATGACCAAAAATGATTTTGTTGAAACAATCTCCAATGGTCTATATGTCCCTAACTTGAAAAGCAATTTATTAAGTGTTGGACAATTACAAGAAAAAGGTTATGTTATCACAATCAACGATAGTGTTTGTGAAATATATAATCCTACAAGAGGGGTCATTGTTGTTATTCAAATGAATTCAAGCAGGTTGCTCCCGTTGAATATTAGAAGTATTCAATTTTGCTTGATGATTGAAGTAAAACATTCTTCATGGTTGTGACATTTTCAATATGAGCATTTGAGCTTTAATGGACTAAAGACTCTCCATTAGAAAAATATAGTGACCGGACTTCCTCAAATTGTTGTTCGTTCTACAGTATGCAAAGAATGTGTTGTTAGCAAACAACATCGTTCAAAATTCCCTCAAGAAAAACCATAGAGAGCAAAGAATGTCTTGGAGTTAATTCATTCCGATCTTTGTGGGCCAATAAAACCATCTTCCAATGGAGGTAAAAATTACCTAATCACCTTCAATGATGATTGTAGTTGAAAACCATGAGTTTTCTTTTTACAGGAAAAATCAGAAGCTTTTGGCGTTTTTAAAAGTTTCAAGGCACATGTTGAAAATGAAGTAAGAAAGAAAATCAAGATTCTTTATACAAATCGCGATAGAGAACATTGTTTAAAGGAATTTGAAGATTTTTGTTATACTCATGATATTAGAAGAGAGCTTACAACGACTTATACACCACAACAAAATGGTGCATCAGAAAGGAAGAATTGAACCATTCTTAATATGGTAAAAAGTTTTACAACAAAAGGAAAAATTCCAAAAACATTATAGTTCAAAGCAATAAATTGGAGTGTTCATATCCTAAATAGAAGTCCTACTTTTGTTGTCCAAAACATGACACCTGAAGAAGCTTGGAGTGGGTGAAAATCAATCATATAGTACTTCAAAATTTTTGGTTGCATTGCCTATGCCCAAGTTCCAAATATAAAAAATAAAAAGTTTGATGATAAGAGTAAAAGATGTATATTTCTCAGTGTTAGTGAGACATCCAAAGCTTATAAGTTGTTCAAATCAATGACAAAAGACACTATGGTTAACAGAGATGTTGTATTTGATGAAGAAAACACTTGAGATTGAAATAATCAACAACCTACTTCAATTACTAATAGTGATGCTGAAGATGAAATGCAACCAACTAAAAATTTATCAATTGTTGTCTTTAAAACGTTACCAATGGCAACAAGTATAACATATGAATCTTTCTATCGTACTCAAAAAAGGTTAGTAAGGATGAAAGACTATAAGATAATTGGGATTGATTATGATGAAGATCATGTTATTCACTTTGCCTTGTTTGCAGATTATGACCCCACAACTTTTGCAAGTGTTGTTAAGAAATTAAAATGGAGGAAGGCGATGGATGATGAAATTGAAGCTATTGAAATGAATGATACTTGTGAGCTTTGTGATCTTCCAAAACAGCATAAAATCATTAGTGTAAAATGGGTTTTCAAAACAAAGTTGAAAGAAAGTGGTGAAGTTGACAAGTATAAAGTGCAATTGATAGCAAAAGGATACAAACAAGAATATGATGTTGGTTATAATGAAATCTTTGCTCTAGGTGCACAACATGATATAATTAGATTTTTAGCTAGACATCAAATCTGCTTTCTTGCATGGAAGCTTGGAAGAACAAGTATTTACAAACCAGTCACATGATTATATTAAGGTTGGTGATGAACATAAAGTCTATAAATTAAAAAAGGCTTTCTATGGATTAAAACAAGCTCCACAAACTTGCTATAGTACATTAAGGACTATTTTTTGAAGGTAAGTTTCCAAAAGTGTCCATATGAGCACATACTTTTTGTAAAAATTGGAGATGAAGAAAAAAAATTTATGGTTTGTTTGTATGTCAATGATCTTATATTTACTATAAATTGTGATGTCATGTTTAAAAAATTCAAAAACTCAATGATGATGGAGTTTGAAATAACAGATCCTAGTTTGATGCATTACTTTCTTGTTATAAAAGTGGTGCAATCTACTAATGAGATTTTTATCTCACAAAAGAAATATGTGTGAGGAATTTTGGACAGGTTTCAAATGAAGAATTGTAATCTTGTAAGCACTCCAATAGAGTACAACTTAAAACTAATCAAAGATCATGAAGAAAAAAAGATGGACAACACTGTTTACAAGTAGATTGTGGATAGTCTGATGTATTTAACAACAAGACCTGATATAATGTATTATGTGAGTTTAATAAGTAGATATATGGAAAGTCCAATAGAAATGCATCTTTTGACAACTAAGAAAATCTTTTATTAATTGCAAGGAACTAAAGATTTTTTATTGCTCTACAAAAAAGGGAAGACGTTAGATTTGTTTGGATTTACTAATAGTGATACATAGGAGACTAAGATGATAAAAGGAACATGACAAAATATGTCTTTGTGTTGGGAACATGAGTTGTTTCATGGTCATCCAAAAAGCAACAAATTGTCACTTTGTCAACCACAGAAGTTGAATTTGTTGTTGCAACGACCTGCATCTGTCAACTTGTCAAGTTAAGGAAGATTCTTCAAGAGATACATTTCAAGCAAGAAGGAACAACTACAATTTTTTGTGATAATACTTCAACTATCAAACTCTCCAAGAATCCTGTACTACATGGAAGGAGTAAACATATTGACGTTAAGTATTACTTTCTAAGAGATCTCAATAGTGAAGAAAAAATTGAATTGAAGTTATTGTCTAAGTGAAGATCAATTAGTAGATATATTTTTTAAAGCTACATTCTTTTCAAAATTTGAGAAGTTTGTTAGGCATTTACATCGTTGAAAGTTACACGTAAATTGAAGCTTATAAACCTCAGTTTAAAGGAGAGACTATTACATTCTTTTCAAACTTTGAGAAGTTTGTTAGGCATTTGTGTTGTTGAAATCTACGCATAAATTGAAGCTTATAAACCTCAATTTAAGTGAGAGACTTTTGAAAAAATTAGTTTGTTATTTTACATTATTTTAATTTGTTTTATTGACTCAAGTCAATTTTAAGTTAGGTCTATTTTTTAGGAGTTAGTTCATGACATGTTCAGTAAAACGTGATCATGTTCAGCAGAACGAGACTATGTTGCTTTTTAATATTTTTATTTGTTAATTTATTTAGTTCTTAGATGTAAGCCTATAAATAGGCAATCAGATTATTGAAAAGATGAGCAATAATTCCCCATCGTATCTCTTATTTTTCATTTCTGTTTTTAAAATAGATGTCATTGTTATCAAATTACTCTTACTCAAACACCGTACCATAAAGAGGGTAATCACTACTGCTTATTAAACATTGTTAATAGACTTCATATTAAGAATATGTATGAAAAAATTAGTTTATAAATTATTTAAAATTGATAAGCTAAATCAAATTTATAAGTTAATTTAAAAATTTATAAGATAGTTGATTAAATTGAAAGTATTTGATAAAATTAATTGGTAGGTTAATTGATAAATATAAATTGACATGAAAAATATAATTAATTATTTAATTAAAAATATAAAAAAACTCAAATAAAATAATGAAGATAAAAATGAAATAGAAAATAAAACTAATAATTTATAAGCTAATTTATTTTTATAAACTATTTGAAATAATTTATGAAAATAAATGATAAACTATTATAATGAGTTCATGTGTCAAACATAAGTTAGTTAAAAAAACTTATAGAACCTTAAATGTCTTATTAAAATACTTTAAATACTCATTTCTTGTCTTTAACATAATGGTGTAATCTCTTAAATGATCCATTACTAAATATGACCCAAATGGGAATTGTAGTATATTTGAAAAAGTTCTCTATCATTCTTATCTTCTTGGCTCTTACATGGATATTATTTTTTCTATGGAGACTGGGATTTTATGAGCTGGAAAATTATTCAATGAAGCATGCATGAAGCCAAAAGGAGGTTACTTAAAAACAAATTATTCATTCTTCAACCAACCCTAACATTTACATTCATTGCAAATTTGTAATCTTAATCAACTTCGTTATAACTAATTGTTCTATTGTTTCAATTTTGATACGGTTGGATTGGTTGGATTTGTATTATTTATCTTATGCTTGATGGATATCATGCATTCATACTATCAAGAAAAAGTTGAAATATAAAAAATGCTATATCCTTCTACAAATCTTCTTTATACTTTATAAAGAAAGTATTAAATAAAAAATAAATATATTTAATATCTTAAAAACTTTAAAAGCATTTAATACACTTTTACTGATAAGTAGGAGGATTAGTAAATAGATTTTATACAAAAATTTAGAATTATTCTAAAATACAAGAATGATAGTATAATTGAAACATCGTTTTGTTTTCACCTTTTTTCAAATATTTTTTAAATGTTCACCTTAATCAAGCATACTCGTCACATCAGGATTTTACTTCTTTTTTTTTTAAGACATAGGATTTTACTTGTGAGATGTTACAAGGATAAATATTATTATTTTACGAAAATCATTAGCCTAACTGAAAAGCTTTGTAGCAAGGGATGTTGAATCCCCAGAGTACTCAACCCTTGTTCAGCACGTTCCTCATATTTTATGGTGTTATGCTACTTTCTACACAATAAAATGCAAAATAAACTTATTGCAAGATCAAGGAAAAACACCTGAGCACATTGTAGAGTGAGATATAGTCTCACTCTATCTCAGAAATTCAAACAGTTCAAATTTGCCCCTCAATTATATTATACAATTAAAACTTGGGGAATGGAAAGAAGATCCTTAGACAACAGAAACATTCTAGTCAGAGATTGAATTCTCTATCTCCTCTTCCAATCCCCAATCCTATCTCCCAATAAAATCCTAACAACTAAGCTTGTAGGTTTTTCTTAGTTGACGGTATTTTATTGATGAAGCTGAGATTGAAAATAGACAACTTAAATCCTAGTGTGCCATCTTCCGACAATGCAATCAAGAATGTCATTAGATGATTATATGCTCGTTCAAGAAAGCAAAATTGAAAGTATAAAATAAAACGGAAGCAAAATTGAAATATTTATATATATGTAACATGATGTGAAGAATACCTTGTCAGTATTTGCTAAGTGAGCCATATCTACTGGCCAATAACTTAGACACGACCATGTATTTTTCCCCCACTAATATGTTGGTTAGCTATCAATTCATGCAATGCTAAGCTAATAGTAATGGGTGAAACCAATTCACACCTGTAAGTATTTGAGACTTGAGTCTGAAAAACTTCCTAATTAAGGGTATAATTTCTCTGTAGACCTATATCCTATTCTTTTTTTGAAAGCTCATCCAGAGTGCTAGTCTTTTTCTTTGCTCCAGACAGGGGGTCTTTTGTTCAATACTGTACTTGCATTTTCCACATTAATGAGAGTCTCAGATTCACCCTCTCTTGCCTGGAAACAATAGGAGGTAACAAAGAATCACAAAGTGGGACAATGATCAAGACAAAAAAACACAAGGACATGCAAAATGACTCATAAATAAAACAAACCTGTGACGCTTGTGCGGCAGCTTCAGCTACTTTTTGTTGACCCTCAAGAGCACAATAGTAGGAATACAGAATCATCCCAACCATGGCTACCAAAATCCCCATTATGTTCCTCCAGCTGAAAGGGTCATGGACAATAATATATCCAAAAGCCAATACAAGGCATGTCTTTAGATGTCCAAGAACCTGATAGGTAACTGGAGAGGTCTTTCCAATTACAAGAAATGTACTAAAATTCACAGCGATAGAGATCATGCATGAAAGAACAATGACTGTCTGCAGTGTAGAAAATAACAGTTGAAAATACATTAATAAAAAAGAAGAGTTTGAGTTGAAAAGTAAGCACACAAATCATTTTAAATCTCACCGTCACTTTGGTCGTATATTTGAAAGCAAAAACATTTAGGTTGGTTAGAACTTTATCCAAATATGGTCCAAAGATTAACAAGGTAGCTGCTTGATATGGACATGATTGATACAAAAGCTGGGTAGAAGAAACCTTAAACTTCTTCTGAATGGTATTTGTCATCTGAAAGGGACTAATTAAGATCTTAACAAACAAGACAGAATCACATAATTGGTCTACCATCCAAAAAAAAAAAAGGGACCACCTTTTCTTGAGCAGTCATGCACAAAAGAAAGATATACTACTGCTATGTTATGTTCAAATGAAATGAATGATAAGGCACACACTGAGTAAAACCAGAGGTCACGCACGTAAAGATTTGTAGATTCATACATACACAGAAAATCTATGAAAATAGGAGCTACATTAACTCATAAGAAATCTATCTTCTCGTATGCCAAATGAGACTTAAATTGACATGTTTTTTTGTTATGCAGTTACTTCCATGATTGTCATGAAGAAAAAAATTACAGGGTTAAGAATATACATTTATGCAACACTTTTTTCCTAAGTAGTTAATAACATATTTATCAAGAAAATCAGTTTCACAACACTAAGAGTTAATGCATATAAGCAAAAGCACAACAAATTTTTTATTTGATTCATAGCTGCATTAAAAACTTGAGCGGCTAACAAAAGTGGAACTTTCAACAAGGATACAATCTGAGCAACACATGTTGTAATCACTGCCAGCAAAGATAAGAAAGAGCCCAAAGCGTTAAGCTGCAAATCAGTAACTGTTGCAATTCCAACACCTAGAAGGAGGACAGCAAGGGAAAATTGTACTCTTTTACTGCAATGACAACAGTGGCAGACAGTTAATACAGTACAAAATTAGTAGAACTATCGAGGCAATGTCATACAACTACATCCTTAACTCAACGTCAAACTGAGGCAATGTCATATGGAATAAAAGAAAAAGAACCAGAATACTAGGCAAGGATAATAATAATGATAGTTTAGGTCAAGACAAGAAGCCAGTGAAGCCACATAGATGCCTACATATTTGAGCAATGCTAGAAGGAACAGAAAGGCGCATGACAGATTGAAAATCACATGAATGACTTGAAATCTATTAGAAATCACTCTAAATGGATCTAATTTCTTAAAAGGAAACAGAAAGGGAAGGAAAAAAAATAAAAGGTTGGTACGCAAAACATTCTTTAATGGGACTTACATAAATTACTATACATATAAAATTTTATAAGTATCCAGACTTAAAGAGATCAATCATAAATGCCACATTAATGATAAGAGGCTAAACAGGACCTGAATTTCTTCCCAAGAAAAAGGATCTCCAACAGAATAGTACATGGGATGATTGCTAGCTTAGTCATCTGAATTCAAATATAATAGAGCTTGTTTAGAAAGCCGAGAAAACCTACTTAAACAAAAAAAATTATAATATCACACGAGAAAAACATAACTGAGAAAGAAAATAAATCACCTGATAGAAGCCAACAGAATTGAAGCCCAGGCTCAAATTTAAAAGTCCAATTGAGATTCCATTTAGAAAACCAAATCCCATTACAGCTTTCTGCTCAAAAGGTTTGTGCTCAAAAAATCTTAATTTTAGTGCCACATGAAGGGAACAAAATGTTACAAGCAGATGCCAACTTGTCAAAGTTGTAGCTGCATAGGAATCCAAGGATACATATATCAAAAACCCAACTCTAGGACATTATTACACTTCAAATGTAAAATGACAAGCTGAAATTACAAAGAATTGAAGGAACAAAAAATATGCATGGGGATCTAAGCTACTAGTCTGAACTCCTTTGTGCTTCCTCAAAATATCACTTTCTTAAGGTCTCTTTGGTTAGAGAAACATTTTCTATTTTAGCAAATAATTACAAAAAGTGCAACCTATTTTTCATTTTATTTTTTGTTTTCAAATATTTGCATAGGAAATAGAGAAAATAAAGGTCCATTTACTTTGTGAAAATGTTTTTTTGTTTTCATTTCCTGTGTTTACCTTAAATTACGAAACTATCACTTTGTCTTTAATTTGTTTCTTGCTTTCGAAGATTTGCATAGGAATAGAGAAAACAAATAAAATGTATTCACTGTTTTCTGTATAAATCTTTGAAAACAAGAAACAAATTAAAAACAAGGTGGTAGTTTTGTAATTAAAAGTGAAAACAGAAAGGACTCTCAAAGTAAACGGGCAAGATTTTTTTGTTTTCACTATCTTTACAAATCATTGAAAAAAAGAAACTAACAAAAACAATATGGCATTTATATAACTATTTTTTAAAATAGGAAATGAAAACGAAAAAACATCTCAAACCAAACCCTTATTAAAATAAGACAATCATCTTAAACCAAATCCTTGACTAAGTAAGATAACAAGTTTTTAAATTGCATTAAGGGATGATGACCATGAAGCATGAACACTGGACACATGCACATCAACACTAGCAATGTGCAAAATATAGGACACCAATGGTATTGTTTACAGTTGTGAACTTGGCATCAAAATAATTTATTCTAGTGACGAACATAATACAATACATAATGACTTCAAGAACCAAATGCAAGCTGATGGCAAGACATTAATAACACATTTTGGTGCTTGTTTAAGTTAAATGATGGAATCCCTATGACAAAGCATCACTATACAACAGAAAATAACATAGGAAAGAAAAATATATCTTGGAGAAGCAACAAACAAGAAGAGCAAGGAGAAATAGGGAGGAACAAGGGGCAAGGATGAACAACATAGAACAGGGACAAATAAAGGAGGTGATGTTCCCAAATGAAGTGCACTAGAGACATTTCTTAACATTTTTCATACTTTAACTATTTCTATTATTATTTTTAACATTTTATGATGACTTTTCCATAAGTTATTTAAAATAAAAAAATAAGACGTTGTTTGGTTTCAAAAAACATTTTCTATTTTTATTTTCTGAAAATAATTTTCATTTTCAAGTTTTCAAAAATTAGATGTGTTTGTTTTAACTACTATTTTTAAATTCTTTATTTTCAAATTTCCATGAAATATATTCAAATATGATAACTCACAATTCTTTTATTACTCAATATCCAATCAAAACAATATTTTTCTAACAAAAATTCTAGTAGTGGGGTGAGGTGGAGGGAGAACATAATTTAGAGATAATAGTTGTTACTCCAAGAAGATAGTGTTGTTTAAACAATATAATATTTCAACAGTTATCACTAATATGTCACTGTATTTTCATCAGAAAACAACATTTTTTCATTTTTTGTTTTCAGTTTGTTTTGAGAAACATTTTCAGAGAAAATATTTTATAAGTTTTAACTATTATTTTCTGTTGTCTTTGAAAATAAAAATATAAAATGATAAAACCAAATAGACAATAATATTTTGAATTTTTATGAGATGTGTCAGGCCTTGTACAAGAGGATAAAATATATTTTTTTAATTCAACACCTAGTAAGTAGCATGCTACGTGTACCCTATGAGTGTTATACAGGTCTTGGTATCAAGAGGACACTTCAAGATAGAGCAGTTTATGTGTTTCATAATATCTATTAAACAAAAACCCAAGCACAAGGGCCAATGTCGTAAGAAAAATCATCATATTCAATAAATTCAACCTCCAATAAATACTTCTACCATCACAAGAAGGAGATATGGTTTGCTGATTTCCAATATTTTCCTTGACTTCCAATATATTAAGGTAACAGTACATCACCAACGGTGTACTCAAATGGGCTAGGATGGAGCATGGAGGAGCTACTTCTAACAAAAGTTACAAAACTATATCAAAAGCTTAAACTCTGATACTTATCCAGTCTCCACTGATGAAACCACGGCTCAATTAAGTCCCCTTTCCTCTTATCCGAAGAATCTAACCTGAAGCTTATCAACCCTTCATTGAATTTTTTTCTTTTTTCGGTTCTCCGCAACCTCTTTTAGAGGCAATTTTGTAGATACTTTTCCCAGCAGTGAAACGATCAATGGTGTGTTATGTTATGGGAGAACTAACCCCTTTAGTCCATTGAATTATGAAACAATGGAACTAGTCATACACAAAAGCACGCAAATGGAAGCAAGACAATTGTAATAGTCACCAAAAAAGACATACAAATAAGTTGCCATTTCTCTACCATATATCAATTTGCAAACAGCCAAACCCTTTATCAACTTACCGAAAATGAAATGCAGTGAGCTCATCAGCGCCTTATTGCAAATCACAATCGACACCGACGACACCACAGACAGACTCAGCGCGCCAACAGTTCCCAGCTGAAATTTCTCTCCCTCGCCCATCTTTTCCTTCGTTGCTCTAAACAAACCAAAACAGAGAAAATGACAACCAAGGAACAAAACGAAAACGAAGCGCAAAAACACAACACGGAAGCAAAAACCTTCAAACGAGGCAGATTCAGACCACACCCAGAAAACAAAACGACAACTTCAGCCAAAAGCACGTTAAGAAAACTTACGTAAGGAAGATATGAATCCGGGAGTGAAACTAAATGGGTGTCAGCGAACTGCGAGAAAAGCTCTTGGATTCGATGATTATAGAAAAGCTACAATTCTGGGTCATGGAAGTTTAAGGGTACGAGGGAACTCAATGGTTAGCACAGAAGCTGAGAGAAAATGCACTTCAGCGAAATGAAATGTAAATGGGAATGCAAATGAAAACGAAAACCGAACCGAACGTTAATTAGAAAACGAGAAATGGAGGAAGGGGCATTGATGACGTTCACCTAAAAAGATGGTTCTCGTTTGAGAAGTTGAGTGAAAATGCAGATCAATGTGAAACGGATACGTGCAGAAATTAAAAAAAAGGCTTAATTTTAGTTCCAAAAGCTAACTAATAATGAAGGAACTTTACTAAAATACTCTTGGTTTTGCGATTCTCCCTTTTGTGTTTTTTTACCTTAAAAATGACGGTGAAGCACTTTTCTTGAATCTTGATGCTACTTGCGTAACAACATGGTAGTAGTGGTTTTCCTGCACAAGATTATATATATCGTGCGTACCTTGTCATTTATGGTTTATGAACATGTCTACAACTTTAATTAATGTGTCAGCAAAATAAAAAAACTTTAATTGATGTGTTTAATTATTAGGATAATGTTAAGTGTATTAATTAACACATTAAATGTGAAATTTTTAAATAATAAATATAATATTATGTTATTAATTACTTTTATTTTATTCTGATATTTATTAAAAATATTTCTTTTTAAAATATTCAATTATCTAATTTATTAAAATTAAAAAATTATTTATTTAATTGATAGTAATAAGTTTATTTTAAATTTATATATATTTTTTAAAATCAACATTAGTACTGTTTTTTTTTTACTTTTACTTAATATTTGTTAATACAAATAATTTAAAAAAAAATTGATCGAAAAATAATTAATGTGTGTGATATTATGAATTTAGTCATAAATATTATTTTTAATTTTGGTCTTATAAATAAAAATAAAAAAATAAAGTTTTAATTTATTGCTAAATTTAATTAGAATACAGTGATATTACAAAAGTTTATAATTTTATTTAATTATAATTATTATATAATTAAAAATTATTGATTTTTTTAATTTTTATTATAATATTTATATTTAAGATACTTTATAATTATTTATCAATATAAAATTCTTTAATATTAAAATTACAAGTTTGATTTTTATACAATGTCAGTATGAAAGATTTTTATACTATTAATTAATTAAAAATTAATTTAAAAATAATTTTTAAAATAATTATTAAAAAATAAACTATATTATCATATATATCAATTTATAATTAAATAATATAATTTATTTTACATTATTAATATGTTTAATTAAATTATATGTATTAATAGATTTATTTTCAATATAAAATGATTATGAATTATCCCAATAACTCACTTCTAATCATGGATGAGAAAATAAAATCAGAGAAGTTATTAAAAATTAATAAAGTGATCTTATTATTAACTCAAGAAATTTAAAAAATGTTTAATTAAAATTTTGATAATTTAGATAATATAAATTTTGATCTTTTAAATTTTAATTATGTCATTTAAATTTTATAAATATTATAATAATGTGATTTTAATTAATTATGTCATTTAAATTTTATAAATATTATAATAATATGATTTTAATTATGTCTTGTAATTATAATTTTAATCAATTTCTATTAAAAAATTAATAAATTTTATTAATATAATACATTATAATAATATGATAGCTAACATAATGACGTGACATAAATGTAAAATTTAACATATATATCAACATGATACTTTCAAGAATATAACATAATAATAATTTATCTTATTAAGTTAGTATGTAAAAAATAAAGAGCGAAATAGCAAAATATCCTAAACCTTCCCCTAAGTCCACAAATAATTTAAATAGGAAATTAAAATTATACATATATATTTAATACTATTAAATTAAATAATTTTATTATCGGACAACTAATAATATTAAAAAAATATTCATAATATAAATTAATAAATATACACTAGTAATATTAAAATATATATTAAATATATAATAATAATATTAAAATTAACAATAATATTAAATCAAACCTCACCACTAATGCGTTGTATATACTAATTTAAATATATTAAATAAATTAACAAATGTATACTCAAATATATTTTCATAAATATATAAGTATGTTATAACAAATATTAATAATATAAATTAATAAATATACACTAATAACAATATTAAAATTAATAAGTTATATTTATGAATATTAATTTTAGTATATGTTCATATATTTTAATATTATTAATATATATTTATTAATAAATCAATGCATATTTCTAACTGATCGTAAAATCAATGTATATTTAACAAAGTAGTGGTTATGATGTTACTAGTAAATTTAAAATTTATTTGATTTGTTAAAAATGTAATAAAAAATTATAAAAAATATTATTATTTTATGTTTAATTTAAAAAAATTTACAGATTAAGATATAATATATAAAGATGAATAAAAAAAAATTAAATCATTTATTATTAAAAAAATAATAGAATAAATATTTGTTCCATATACAAAGTATTTAAAATATAAAGTATCTTTATTTCTTTTTTTTTTCTCTCTCTTCCACCATTCCCACTCGTCACTCTCTCAGTCCCACTTTCCTTAAACTATTTTTTTTATGCGCTGATTATTGAAACTGTTTAGGAACTGCAACCACCTGCGGTTCCCATCGTGTGTTTTTCCTTTTTTTTTTTTTTTTTTTTAAAAAAAAGAACTTAAACTTTTATTCATTGCCTAATATTATAATATATTATTTATGATTTATATTATATAATATTTATAATATACATAATAATATATATAATTTTATAAAATATAATAACTTTTATAAAATATAATAATAGGAATTATATGATTGAAATAATTAATAATTAATATTAAAAGGATATTTTAGTTAATTTCACATTAGTTTAGTTGAAGTGTCCATTGTCCAAACAATAATAAAATTTATCTTGTAATTTAATTTTTTTATATTTTATTTTTCTTATTATATATTTTAATTTACATCAAATACAGTTTTAAAGTAAAATATGAGTTTAAATTCACATCAAGGCTATTTTGTTAATTAACTTTATATTTTTTCATACCAACTCAACTTGTTACGTCATTTTTACAAAAATTTCACACCAACATACATGTCAACGTTAGTATATATGTCAATTTTTACACCTGTATTATATTAATATGTCAATTTATTAGAATAAAAAATTGTCAATGAAAGTTAAATTTTTTAAATTCTATTATTTTGATTATAACAAACTATTATAATTTGATATAACTTATAATTTGTTAAGTTTTGATGTCAAGATATATTAAAAAAAATAATAATAACGACATATCTGAACTTAGACACATAATAATAAACTAAAAAATATTGAAAGTCTAATACACTAAACACTCAATATGTCAAGTAATTTTTTATAAAATTATGCATCTAAAACAGTTAAAAAGTGATACATCTAAATACATATGTTTTTCAAATATATGTCAAATAAATTTTATAGGTTCATATCTGCTTTACCATTAGACAAATATAGAATATCATACTATTTTTATATTTACACATTTATTATATCTGATCTTTTAAAGTATTTCTCTTACATGTTTTTGCATGCTTTAAATATTTGTTATTACAATTCACATCAATTATATCTTTTTTATTATTTTAACATTTATAATTTGAACAAATATCTAATGAAAAATAAAAGACATAATGAGATAAACATACTTTTAGGTTAAAAGGAATATCAAACTTTGAAATCTGTCAAAGAGAAAATATCAGAATAAAAATATTCAGAAAAATAATTGTATTGCTATAACTTAGAAAGTTAAAAAAGAGAAAAAAAAAACAATGATGTTCTCTTTCCTTTAACATAAGCTAAATATTAACAATGTCAAAAGTCATGCAATTAATATACATTAAAATGAAAAGAAAAAGAAGGAATGTTGTTTCATAATGAACACTTCACACTTTTAAGTCTATATATACCAACATACATGAAGTATGAAGATCATAAGAGAATCTTGAACTAAAAAATGATTTATTATTTCTTCAAGATCTTTGTTTATAAGACCTTCATTGTTATATAAGTGTAAATATGAAAATGGATGAAATTATAGTATCCACATTTGCACTCATTTTTGTTAAATTTTATTGGTGTAGTCTTGAATCCATCCCCATTGACCAAATATTCATATTGCGTTGTTTTTAATTTATTTCCTTTCTTTAAATATTTGAACAGGAATAGTAAAAATATTTTTTTTCATCCGTTATAAATTTCTTTAAATAAAAAACAGATTAAAAATATGTTGACAACTTATAAATTAAAAATAAAAATAATCTCAATCTTTTTAAAAATTAAAATACCCAAGTTATTTAATTTTATTTACTTTTTTTCTTTGATTTAAATATATTTTTGTCCTTAATAAATAATTAAATTTTGCTCTGATCTTGATAAATACTTTTGATGATTTTTATCTCTGAAAAAATTAAAATGTTATTTTTAATTTTTGGTATTAACAAATTATTGATAAAAGTTGAATTCTCCACTTATTAACATGTCAAGTAAATTAATTTAAAAATATTTTACAATTACATTTATCCAGGTAAAGTACATACAACTTACTACTTAATTGAAGCATGTTAACAATGAAAAATAAAAATAAAAATAAAATTTTAAATTTATCTGACTAAAAATATTAAATTTATTTATCAAAGATTAAAATGAAAATTACATCATTTATCAAACATCAAAATCATATTTAAACATTTTCTTTTTCTTTTACATGTAACTTATGTAAAAATCTATCCATCCAATTAAATTAACAGATTGCAAAGTTACTTCTTATCCATGGTAAACATAACATGACTTCAATCAAAAGAAACAGGTGGAAGGGGCTTAGAAACCCGAAAAGAAAATCCTCAAACTTAAACCCTCCTTCCCATCGCACTCCAACGCAACCAATTTCCTTGTGGCGACTCACCGCACTCAACGACCAATGAACCCTTTTCCAATTTGAATCTGCCCCTGTGATTGATGCGGAGCACGCAGAGAGACGATATAGCCCTCCAATGTTGGCCTTCTCCAAGTTCAGGAAAGCAGTGGAGATCTCTTGCGTGTTCCGGCGAAACCAAAAGCCTCCCACATACATCCGAAGATTCTCCGTTCCGGTCGAGGGATCTGTCTCTTCGAACCCGCAACTGCCTCTTCGTTTCTGCATCTGGGTGGCGCTCAAGTTCGAGACATTTTACGACCAAGATTACTGTAACTTAGTGAGTAAGGTTCTTTGCACCAACAATTTGTTTTCTCTTTACTGGGAGGCTCTCGAGCTTCTAAAGAAATCTGGGATTTTGGTAACTTGTGATTCGATTAGAGCCTTGGTTAGAGCGTATTGGCAAGCGGATCTCGCCGAGAATGCTATAGAGTCGTTTGGTAGAATGAGTGAGTTTGGTTGCAAGCCTGATGATCATGCCTATAACACCATTTTGAGTATTGCGTTGAAGAAAGACTTGTTTGTGTTGGCTCTTGCGGTCTATAATTTGATGCTTAAGTCCAATTGTTGTCCTAATGAATACACTTATAACATGTTGATTGATGGGTTTTGTAAAAATGATAACGTTAAAGGTGCGCTTGAGATGCTCGATGAGTTGGGTCAATGGGATATAGTGCCAAGTGTGATAACATTTTCTGCTGTTTTTTCTGGTCTGTGTCAAGTGAAGAGGGTAGATGAGGCACACAGGTTGTTTAATGTGATGAAAGAAAGAGGGTTCCAGCCTGATTTGATTTGTTATCGTGTTTTACTTAATGGGTATTGCAAGTTGGGGAGGTTAGATGAAGCCATTTTGGTTCTGCGACTGTTAGAGGGAGATGGGTTAGCCCTTGGACTAAAGGGCTATAGTTCTCTGATTGCTGGCTTTTTTAGCGCAAGGAGGTACAATGAAGCACATGCATGGTACGGAAGGATGTTCAAGAATGGTATTGTGCCGGATGTTGTTTTGTACACCATTTTGATACGAGGTTTGTCAAACGAGGGTAGGGTTGGTGAAGCTGTTAAGATGTTAGGTGAGATGACCCAGAGAGGCTTAGTTCCTGATGCTGTTTGTTATAATGAAATCATTAAAGGTCTCTGTGATGTTGGTCTTTTGGATCGAGCACAATCTCTCCAACTTGAGATTTCTGAGCATAAAGAGTTTCATAATGTTTTCACACATACCATTCTCATCTGTGACCTGTGTAAGAGAGGAATGGTTGAGAAGGCACAGGAAATATTTAATAAGATGGAGAAGCTTGGATGTTTTCCTTCAGTTGTGACCTTCAATGCTCTTATGGATGGACTGTGCAAGGCTGGTAAACTCGAGGAGGCACAGCTTTTATTGTACAAGATGGAGATTGGGAGAAGTCCTTTGTTATTCTTCAGGCTTTCTCAGGGTTCTGATCAGGTTTTAGACAGTGTTAGTCTCCAGAAAAAGGTGGAGCAAATGTGTGAGGCTGGAAAATTTTTGGATGCATATAAGTTTCTCAATCAACTTGCTGGTAGTGGGGTTATGCCTGACATTGTGACGTACAACATTCTAATTGACGGCTTTTGCAAGGCTTCTAAGATTATTGGTGCTTTAAAGCTTTTCAAGGATATGCAAAACAAGGGGATCTCACCTAACTCTGTCACTTATGGGACACTTATTGATGGACTTTTCAGGGTTGGCAGAGATGAGGATGCCTTTAAGATTCATGAGCATATGTTGAAGCATGGGTGTGCACCTAGCTTTGAAGTTTATAGAGCACTTATGACTTGGTTGTGTAGAAAGAGGAAGGTCTCACAGGCCTTCAGTCTTTATTTGGAATATTTGAAGAACCTTTGTGGCAGGGATGACAATTCAATCAATGCTTTGGAGGAATATTTTGTCAGAGGAGAAGTGGAACAGGCATTTCGAGGTTTACTAGAATTGGACTTCAGGTTTAGAGATTTTTCTTTAGCTCCATATACAATTCTACTTATTGGATTTTGTCAGGCAGAAAAAGTAGATGAAGCATTAATTATATTTTCTGTTCTTGATAAGTTCAATATCAATATCAATGCTACAAGTTGTGTACATTTGATTAAAGATCTCTGTGCAAAGGGAAGGCTGGATGATGCAGTGGACATCTTCCTTTACACTGTTGACAAAGGTTTTGAGTTGAATTCAAGAGTTTGTGAGGTGCTCCTCAAGTGTCTTATTCTTTCCCAAGATAAAAAGGAGTATGCTATTGATCTTGTTCGTAGGATGGAGTCCACTGGATACCATTTAAATAAATTGGCTGTTGCAAAACGCATCGTGTACAAATGAAGACAAGCAATACAAACAGTTTCTGATAAGAGATTAAATAACACTGACTGATCAAGATGAAGGAATTTCTGTATTCCGCTCTTCACACATCCCCATTAAGGAAAGAGGTTATGAACCAGGAGAATTAATACACTTTCTAATGAAGGAAAGGTGCTCTTTAATCCTAGTGTATATGTTGAATGTTGAATTATGTCTTTCCAGAGTTACAATATAAAAGTTAGAGATCAATTGTATTGTACTTGCATGCTGGCTTTCAGGATTTTACTTTACACTAGGCATTGAGTTGTCTAGAACTACCATAGAAATAGAAGCACTTCATATCTCTGAATTTTCTTCATTGCTGAAAGGATTTGAAGAGCAAGTAGGAGAGTTGGTTTGAGCTTTAGATGTAGTGAAGCTTAGCTAGTTTAATTAAATAGAGACACCCAATGTCACTTGTTCTTGTCGTCTTTCTTTGACCTGAAATGCACGCAAAGTTTATTTGTTTTCTTTTATCTCTGGATTTTGTGAGCCTTTTTACCTTGTTGGCATCTGCTTTGGGGAATTTTATGGTTCATTTGTGCATAACCTGTTGTGGCATTTTAAGGTGTGTAGCAATGATTTGACGGGTTTCTTAAAATATGGAAATATAGAATTACTTGCATAGACAAAAAATAATATTTTCTGAATAATGCTGGTGATTGGTAGTCCTACGACCAATATCCAGCCATCACTAGCTGTGCTGCTTTGCTCTGACAAGTTGAATTATTTCATCCTTTCCTTTTTGTCTCTATTATTTCACCTCTTTGACCCCAAGATTTGCTTTGAGGACTTGAGGTGTTTCAAGTTGCTGACTTCTGGAATTTGGGCATGAAATGATTTATGCATTTTGTTTTGCTTGTTCTTAGTCAAGAATTCACTTTTAGTTATTTGTTTTTGAGAAATGGTATTTATATAACAACTCAACAGCAAACTATACAATTAAGAGAAAAAAAAAGAGAGAAATATGACATATAATAAATGGTGCGATGAAGGAGATAGATGCAAAGTATTGTTGTATAACATGTATGAATAAGACAACTCTTTGGTTTTTATGCTGGGACCTTGTCTTCTTCTTGGCTATTCTCCACCTAATGATGCTTTCTTTCTCATCTGGGGAGCTTTTGTCTGTTTTATTGTGTCAAAAAGATGATCATAGATAGGGTCTCTTTAGTCTGTAGGTTTTTTATTATAGCTGAAAGGAGGCTTTTATTTGCTCCTGAGATTACAGAATTTGAAAATTCCTTTCAGATTTTTTTTTAAAATTCTTTCGTTTAATCTAATGTTTGAAATGGTCACTTTTCTTTGTTTCTGCAAATGGGTTACTGAAAATTTCTAACGAGTGCAATAGATGGGTTTTCATCTTGAGGTTTGGTTCATAGGCTTGTCTTATTTTATTTTGCCCATTTGGATTGTTATCCATTCAGAAAGATATCATTGTTTCTTCAACCCCATAGCATGATAATTTTATTCAGTAAATTATAAATAGCAGTCCATATGCTGGTATTAAGGTTTTAAACTGGCATTTTTTAGGTAATCCATCTATATTGAGGTCAGTATTGTTAAATAGCTGCTATGGTGTATGGCAATTTTTATGTATTTGATTTTTATTTGCATGCAACTTAATTTTATTTACATATATAATTGATATATATCATATAGTTCAACTGTTACATGACTTCTGCTAT
Organism: Pachyrhizus erosus; assembly: GCA_026544285.1. Lineage (NCBI taxonomy): Eukaryota > Viridiplantae > Streptophyta > Magnoliopsida > Fabales > Fabaceae > Pachyrhizus > Pachyrhizus erosus. Next base: position 13,782 of record JAMLFT010000619.1, on the reverse strand, counting down.
ATGCCCATGATGCTATTTGCTATATGACGTAGAGGATTATTGGCTTTCTGCCATTTTCCGTAATCTGCAATTGATAACAGTGATTGAAGCGCTCTGCTTAAGTGTTGATTACTATTCCATAAAAATGAAAAGAATATATATTCACTAACATAAGTTGATCTCTGGTTAAAATACCAACTAGGATATCCAATCCCAGGTAGGATTCATGTAGGGTTTTGGGATCATTTTTCTATCAGATTTATTAATATACAGCGCATTGAAGATGTTAGGACATTATTGATGCCATTATGCTTGACAATTTCCTTAACATCTTGCAGGGTTCATGTTGCTGGGGCAATTTCTTTTGCTTTGATATTCTGTGTGCTTGTCATCACGTGCTGTCTGACCCATCATTTCAGGCATTTTGGGTTTTCCATTTGTTGTATGCTTCAGTACATTTCTTCCTATATGCCTAAGAGCATTTCAGAACGCCAAACATTGACAAAGAAGAGAGAAAGGAGACTGCCATTTTCCATATAGGTGTTCTTTGGTGATATCTCACATACTGTACACCAGCAGGCAAAGGCAAATTTCTTAAAGATAGTCAGTATCTGATTTTGAATGAGAAGTTTTTGCCAATAATAAATTTAACGGGGTTCCAATTGGATTCCATGTCTTTTTCACATTTTAACATGCAAAGATAAAAAATTTAGCGAAGTTTAAACACAATTACTTGTTTTTATACCAAAAACAAAGACATTTAGTTTATTACTTCAGTGTAACAATCAAAATTTGAGGTTTAGTTGTATATTACTAGGTTGGTTATTATTGATTATGATTTTCTTTATAAATGGGTTCTATGCCTCACACAATTGATTGCTTTTGTAACCTGATGTGCTAAATAAAATGTTTGTGTAATCCTGCAATCACAGCTCAATTCCCTTTGGATAGGATAGACACAAGGGCAGCCACAAAACATGCACAGATGTCAATTATGTTTTAGGGGCATACAGAACAAGTCCTTTTTCAGATATATATGATGCAAAGCCACAAGAGGGTTAAGATTATAATTATTTATCAGTTTATATTTTAATTTTAATTCTTAGGAGCTGATTCTGACCACAAGCTGAAAATAGCAAGGAAACAGCCTCTTCACTTCCAGGGATAAGGCAGCATACATTTACTCTTTCCAGACCCCTGCAGGTTGGAGCCTTGCACATTGAGCTGGTCTTGTTAATTGTTAACATTATTATTACGATATCTTGTCCTGCTTTTGTATATTCTTTTATATTTTTATTGAAAAAAAATTGATCTTGATATTGCCTTCCTGCAAATGAAATATAGAATCATTTTATAACTCTCCCTACAATATTTTTTTTGCATGTTTTATTATTCAAATTTCAAAGCCAGCCATTTGATTAAAATTTAGTATAGCTGATACACAGTTCTAGGGTTTCAAGATTATGGATTTGAGAATTCTATGTGGCCTCTTTGTGTTGTGTCACCTTAGTCCAATTAGCAGCAGTCTTTCATTTTTTAGATTATTGTTGCTTTAACCTCAACATTAGTACTGCAAGATACCTGTTATCCCTGTATGTGTGTCGGAACATTTTTACCTGCCCAAATGACACTTGTGTAATATTCTATCAGAAAGAATGACAATTATACTATGTTTTTAAGGGTTTAAATCAATTATAGTGGGGAATTATAGTTTGGAAGTTAGTCAATTGGCAATTTCTAGGCTGATTGACCAAAAGGGGGTTAGTTTTACAAATAAATTATCAAAATAGTATTCTTTTGAATCATTTTATCAAATTGGGACAGTTAAAGTTGAAAAACTCTAATTTAACTAGAATTTTCAGTGTCATGTCAGTTTTTTTCTTAGAAAATAACTTCTGATTTATAAATGCCATGTGGTTACATGGGACATTACAATGTCAGTAGTGTCTTAAGAAAATGCTATTAACACTGTAGTGCCCCACATGCCATTAATACATCTAAATTTTAAAAAAAAAGCTATGTGATACTGAAAACTCTAATTAAACTAGAGTTTTGCAATGTTGATTGTCCCAGTTTAATGAAAAAAAATATTTTAAATTTTATTGGGTTAAATAAACAATAAATAAGCACACTTAGCCAATCACAAAGTGTTATGTATGATTAATTTGTTGACTTTAGCAATAAGTTCATTTCTCATTGACGTCATTGTAAAATAAATACATTTCCTTTATTTATAATTATTTAATTTTACTATTGTTATAATTATTATTTTATTTGTTTTTTATTAAATTTCATTTTTAGTTATTCAAATAAATTTTGGTGTTCATAATACATATATTACTTAGTTGGGATAGACCAACTTATGTGTGAAATTGTTTGCCTGAAAATTGAAATTGAGTGTTTTATATATTGTCACACTTTTTGTTCTCTTATTACAAAATTAAAACTCTTTATATAATGTGTTTCAAATTAAAACCTAGTGTCACATCAATTTTTTTTTGTTTAATAAAGAATTGATTTATTAATGTCACATGAGATATTGAATTGTCAATATCACTTCTAAAAAACGTTATTGACATTGCAATGTACCATGTGGACACCATGTGTCATTAATAAATCAAAATTATTTTTTTAATAAGGTAAATACTAACTAGTGCTCTTGGATAAGAAAATAAAAGAAAAAAATTATTGAGATGTATAAAAATGTGTTCTTCTATGATTTTGAATTGCATTCTCACATTATTTCTAATAAAAAATTTCCTCTTTTAATTTCTTAACTAGTGTCCTGTACACTGATTAGCTAGACCTTTTAAAAAAATGTTGACATGATATTGAAAACTTTTAGTTGAACTAGAGTTTTCCAATGTTGACTGTCCTAGTTTGATAAAAAGTTTTAAAAGTCCTACTTTAATAATTTACTTGTAACATTAACATCCTCTGATCAATCAGCCGTAGTTTTTAACCTAAGTTTGTAAAGGTCGGGGCTTGAAAACAAAATAGTGATTGAATCTATAGGAATAATGTGATACGTTTCAGTTCTTGTAAGTAGAAATCTGTTCGGAGTAAAATGTTGGTGGCTTAAGATGGTTTGATAGAAGTTTTGGGGCGTTTAATTTCATGGCAAAGAGATGTAGTTCGAGACTCGCAAACCTAATAATAGCTATTATTATTTGAGTTTAATGGTATGTACTGTCTGTGTAAGTTTTAATACTATCAAGTTTAGTACAATTGTTAAAGGTAGTTATTGACAAAATAAATTTATGATACATGATAATTTGTGATTGGATGGATGTTAGTGTAAAAGCACTTTATGTGTGATTAGATTTTTGAACCAGATGTACCAGACTGTCCAGAAGTGTGTGACTAGGTTTTGAACTAGATGCACCAGACTGTCCAGACATATATATATATATATATATACTCATGCCTGAGCTTCCCTGCTTGTAATTAGAGGGTGACAAATGCTACAATTGCCAGTCCTCGAGGTAAAGAAGATTATTTGCCTAGATAAATATTATTGCTGTTCATACATATCCTTGAAGCGCAGTTAACCTTAAAGAGAAGCTGGAAATGATATTTTCTGCTATGTTGAACTTTCTCCGAGAGTCGTGTTTGGATGCATAAATTTTCTCTTAAAATAATAATACATTTTACCAACCGAATCATATCTCATGCTTATAATTTAAGGGTTTTTTTTCTTCCCTTGTTGCCATGGCTTTTCCCCATAGTTCACAGTTTACACTTTTTATCGTTGGGAATTATTTTGCTAATATGGGATAGTTTAATCAAATGCGCGTGGGAATGATGAGTCTCGAAACACTCTTTGTGTCGGTAATTAGCTGGTGACAGACAAAATGTGATAATGAGAGCATAAAATAAGATTTGAGATCCACGCAAGTCAAGCTTTTCTAGCCATCTACCATGCTTATCACATGAGCACTTAAGCTTTTTCATGCTTGTAACATCATTATTGGAGTATTCGTTTTTTATATTCATTGGAAAAACGACTTATATATTTATGCGAAGGAGAGTTTCTACCAAGAGATATTTTAATAATGAGTGTTCCAGCAAGGGATGTCTCAATCGTGATGATAAAGCATTTGAGTGTTATGTTCGGATGTCTCAGTCATAACAAGGCTAGATTCATTGTTATATTTCCTCGTAAATAAGGCATCTGTAACGACAAAAGTTTCACCTCAGAATCTCTTACCTGGACACACTAACATTAAAATAAAAGGGTGATTGAGTGAATGATAATAATGCAGCTGGTGGTTACGTCATTGTAAGAATTGCTTAGAGCTCAGAATTATGATTTATAAGAGCTAAATACGAGTCACAATAAAGCTTCTTTAATGATTCTTTGTGCAACACTTCAATTTTTCTAGAATAAAAAAATTTTATTTTTTAAATTAAGATGGCACTTCAAGAGAAAATCTTCTGAGTCAAAGAGTTTTTATTTGAAATTTATTATTTTATCTTTAGAAAATGAGTAGAGATTTAAATATACGTAATTGTTATACAGAGCTTGAGCCCAATTCAGATAACGACTCTTCCAAATTCAAATGTTGGAACAGTTACAAACTGCAGTGTCGACTGAACAATAATAAATCATATTTCAGTCAACAGAAAAATTACTCTTTTGCTACTCCAAAAATAGAATGTAATTATCCACCAGCGGTCTTAAGCCAGGACAACTCTAATCCGTATATATATCATCAATGACATTATAAAAGTTAATATTTATTATATATTTGTTCTAAAATAATTGTCATTTTAACTTTTTAATATAATATTAATACTTTTTTTTCATTTGTATCTTTAATATATTTTTTAATATTATTAATTTTGCATTGTATTTGATAAAATCAATTAAAAATAAGGTTAATTTAATAAAATGACTATTCTCTTTTATTTATTAAATGAAATTTTTTAAGCTGTGTAAAAATAACTTGGAACGACAATTGAAATGGAATAAAGAGAACAACATATATCGTCATTTTAGTTAGATAATTACTTATTTGAGTTAAATAAGCATTCATCCACTTTTACGACATCTCAACTGCATTGGAATATTAATTATATATATTGATCTAGGATATCAGCTTACAAAACATTCTATAATCAACATTTTCAAGAAATCAATACAACGTTATTTTTCCACTTTAGACATGTCAACAATCCACGTCTATCTCCAATAGATAAACAATTTTTTTTATTTATAAGAACCAAAGACATGTATCGGGACTTACAACAATTCATCATAACAATCTTAACTTTTAACACTATCACCACGATACTAATACCTTAAGCAAACATTTATTTTAACTTCTATATAAGAAAATTATTTTTATGGATAAAATAAATTACATCAATGAACTCTCACAACTAACTTTAATCTTGAAAAATAATTATTCATTAAGGATTTATTTGGTAAAGCGAAAAAATAGATGAAAAAAAAATGAAAAATAAAGTAAAAATTAAAAAAAATTGGTTGAAGAGAAATAAAAAAAAGTAGAAAAAAAATAAGTAAAAGAGTAAAAATAAATAAAAAATAATACAATAAATATTTTTATTTTAAAAATATTTCCGTTCCTTTTTTTCACTTCGAAAGATACAAATTAATTTCATTCTGTCTCTCCATCCTATTTCCCTCTTAGAAAACAGGGATAAACTTTTCTTTTGTAGATAATAATTATATCTTTATGTCATTTTTATTTTCCTCTCTCACTTCTGTATAATCCTTGTCTGTCATTCCTTAAAAAATAATAACTCATAATATTTTGTGACTCCCTTCTTATTTATTTATTTTTTAATTTGTTGTTGTTTTAGTTCTTTATTGTTTGTTTATTTCATTTTAATCATTCACGCAAGTTTTGTATAATTTATTTTATCAGCCCTTAACTCTTGTTTACATTCAAAGTCACGAGTTCAATTCCCTCTTGGTGCCTTCTAACTATAGTATATTTACGATGACTTCTAAATAGCATGCATCTGAAGCACCATGACACTGCCAGGCCTTGGCTTCCTTTGTGAAAAATGCATATATTCATTCTCCAAATTATTTATTACTTAATTTTCATAAGGCATATTATCATTTCTAAACGTGGTGTATAATCATGTGGACGAAAAAAAATAAGCAAAACTATATTTCCAAAAGTACTCATGCTATCAGAAATTTAGGTTTATTTCCAAAATAATGTTGAAGATTTTCAGTTAATTTTAAAAACAATAATATATAATTTGATTCAGTAAATTAAAAAAATTAAAAGGATATCATAAATTTATAAGTTATTATTTCTTGAGAAAAGAGAGAAAGATATAATAAGAGAAGAAAATACTTATTTTCTAAAAAAAATGCTTAATTAATTTTCTTTTTAAGAATTAGGTTAGTTGAAAATGTTGCATAGCTTAAAAAAATTTCTATTTTTTAATACAAGTACATTTTTTTTAATAATCTTAAAATTTAAGTTAAAACTTAATTCATTTCCACAAAATTAATATATAAAATAAAAATTATCTTTCACTTGTATATATTATTTTAGTTATAATTAATAAATATAATATTTTTAATATTTCTTTAAAGTCGATAATTGAACATCTCAAAAATAAAATTTATAAAATTAAACATTTAATAATGATCTCATAACGACTATATAACTGACAACTTGATAGATATAACAATATACATTAAAGATTAAACATTTTAAATATAAAATTTATAAGACTAAATATTTATATATCGTTAAATAACTATCCAATAATTAATAGATCTAACAATAATATTCAATATACCTAGTCATACATAAGAGTAGAGTACAACTTGACCTATAACTTAATTTTTGAGGTTGAATTACACTTAAATTCAAATTTTAAATAATAAAAACAAGAAATACAACGACGTGCTTAGAAAAGAATCTTGAGTGGATTTTGAGCCAAAGGATAAGGAGAAAAATTGTTTAATGAAAGAGAAAGTTTGCCGCTTGCTGATTGTTCAAAAGATCAACTAAGAATTTTGCATTCTCAGATATTATTAGGAAGTCTACAATTATGGTGCATTATTCGCAAAATTGATTATTTACCACTCTAGAGTCTATACTAACTGAATATTTCGTACACGTTATAAGCTATATGCTCATATCAATATGAATATGCTTGAAAAAATCTCCAATCTTGAGCAGTATCATGGCACCTGGCACCATCCCAGTAAGGGTAGCAATCTACGTAGAAATCTCAGATATGCAGAAACCTGTCAATCACAAAAACAGCATTGCTGCATTTCATCATCGTACAAAGTTACGTGAAAGGCATATCAGGGCTTGAAATGACTTTATGAATCTCAATATGGGGATGATTTGGTTCACCATATTGATGCAAGAGCCAAAAAAGGGCAAAAGCTATTATAGCTCCCCTCTACGTATAGGTAATGCAGATCCTCAAGATAACACAAGTGTTTTACATAACATAAAGTCAGAAACACTTGCCAAATTGTCAGGTTTCACGAAGGGAACGGACACGATTTTGAATCAAGTTCCTTTCCCAGTCTGCTATATCCTCGAATGCATATTCTGGAAGACTCTCAAATGGCTCCTTCCATGGATCATTCTTAGCCAAATCATAAGTAGCTCCACGTATTGCTCTTTTATTTGGTCCACAAGGTCTCTTTGAAGTTAGCAAATCATATGCTTCATTTAGCTGTCCGAAGAAAAATGCCACATTAATTTGTGGAAAAAATGAGTACCTCTCAATTAAGAAAACTGAACCAAGTTGTCATCACTAAGTGGATGATATGCAACCATAACACTCATTAAAAAAATGTAGTAGCAAATAAGGTGAGGGTTTAGGACTCACATTCATGCCACAAAACCAGAACAAATAAGCAATTGCCACCGCTGGAGCTCTACCAAGTCCAGCAGTACAATGCACATAAACTCTTCCTTTTCCCTCAGAAATTGCCCATTCTAAGGATGAGACTGCTTTGGGTAGTTCGCTTTGCAAGGAGTCTGGATCAAAGTCTTTTGCCTAATAATGTAGATAAAAGAAAAAAATGTGTCGATAATTTAATTTAAAACAAGTAAGCAGAAAACTTGGTATATAATCATTTTTGTCATGGTATATAATCGTTGTATAAAAGGTAGATGGATCCTTGAGGTGGCTTAGTGATTAAACTAGTCATAACAACTCAACTGCGGGAAAAAGGCAAATGGAGCAAGCAATTAATAAACTTAATTCATTTTTAAGTTCATGAATATATAAGGTTTATAGTATTTTCCAGTACATGTACCTTTAGATTCAAGATTCATGTCTTATTGTATCACATTTAGCAAGAGGTGTCCTGCATAATATAAATATTCATGTACTATATTTGCATAATGAGCCAAATCAAGCAAAGAAGTCAAGTTTTCAGTGCTCCCCTTTCTCTATTTGTCTCCTTAGTTCCTTCAAGAACTCTACTTCCTAATGATATTTGGCTAGTCAAATGTGGTATAGATTATCGCAGTATGAGAGGTTTTTTCTTTATCCTCGATAAATTTACAGAAGAAAAATGCTAAAAGTTGTGAATCAGTTATTGTCAAAAACACGAGGTGATTTGCGTGAAATTTTCTTTTTTATTTTTATAATTATTTTAACCAAGATTTGTTTTAAAAAATTATCACTGTAAATGTTGAGTTCTGTATGATTCGAGCAAGGATTTTTTCGTACTAAATAACATTTTTCTTTACAGAAAACAGGCTTGCTTACCGGTCTCCTTGTGTAGCTAATTTCAAGTTCACGACACCTTCTTATTATGGACTGCAAGTCTATTCCCCAATACTCAACATCCTTATCCTGTTGCAAGTTTAGAATGTAAGCCACATCCTCTTCCTTTTTGAGATGATCTATGTCTTCGGGTTTCTGTGGTTGGGAGCCCACAATCAAGTAGTCCATTATAAGAGTATAATTCATACCTGAAAATAGGAATCGCTGGTTGCATCAGTTAAAAGATAGATATATCAGGTCTTACCATACATAAGGAAAAATTAATATTGAAGATTCTATATTGATTAGTGATATGACTAAAACAGAATATGCAGGTGGGAGATAATTTTTCATTCTACGAGTTAACTTGGTATTGTGTTAGGTTCAAATCCAAATCTTAAAATGATATCAAAGTTTTAGTGATTCTTGTTGGCCTATAAGGCTACCTATATTCATTGGACTGTTTTCGGATAAGTTGTATATGTCTAGTTATACAAATTTCATGTTTCATATGTCCAGTCTTAATGTGATATGGCCAAATTAATATATATATATATATATATATATATATATATATATAAGTGAGGAGCTTTTAGGATCGAGTTAGGATTGTATCAAAATTTTAAAATTAATAAGGAAAAATTGGTCTTTTTCAAGGGCCATTTACATCAGTTGCAGAACTTATGTAAAGTCTATTAATGAGAGTTAAACTTTACACAGTAATCGTATGGCATACGCTTTGCATTTTACAGTTGGGGGAGGAGGCACAAAGAATCTCAACCTGATAACTGAAGATAACATCTTCAAAAAGTGATTGAGAGCACAGTAAATCATCAATCTCTCTCCTCCTTTGTGTAACACCCTCTCCAATTTTAAGGTAAAAGGCACAGGTAAATACAATAATTGAAGATTGCAAGTATAACCAACGGCATGACGAAAAAAATCACACAATCATAATGCAAATGGAGAATGATGGCATATCTAGCACCATGAATAATGCAACAGCACTTAACAAAGATCCGTCTGCAATGTCATTCATCCCACCGCCCTCCACAGATCCCTCGCATTTCTCAATATGATAATCATATCAAACATAAGTAGCATTTCACAGAGAAATTGGCGCAAACAAAAGTACTAGGTAGCAAATGTCAAATGTCATGGGGAACCAAATAGTAGGATAGAGATGAAACTGACCCAGATCATGGTGATACTCAAAAGGGTTCCTCATCATTCTCTTCATAGCTATATTGTACTCCTCCATCCTGTCCTTGGTCTTAGAGGGCCTCTTGCTCTTGCTGGTGCTTGTGGGGTTCTCCTCAATCCCACTTTCTGATAGTTTACAACAGATTGGACTCAGCCTAACAGAGTAGTTAGGATAAAGAGGAACCATAAAACCGCACAAAGATTTATTCTTCATCTGCTTTGATAGAACTTGTGAATCTAGAGGAACTCTGCATACTGAAGGGAAGCCAATGTTACTAATGGTTCCCATATCTCTTTCCACGTCCTATGTTAGTTTCAGGTTGGTCTCTAGGCTGTTCTTTATTCTTATATAACATGATGAACAAACTATTTTGACCAAAACACCCTTGGATATTGGAGCAAGGAAAAGTAGAACGAACATTTTCTATCACTCGTTCGTTTGGAAATAAAACACACGTTCAATTCAATTTTTCCTTTAACCAAATTTTAAGGGGAAAAAAAAAAATCAGGAAACTAATATTTATTTCACACGTGTTAAATGTGCTAAATGATCTTATTTCTCTTAACCGATGATTAGATTTAACTAATCACATTAACTGCTTTGGGTGTTGAATAATGTTTAGAAATATTATACAAAGAGTATAATAAATAATTTTAGGATATTGAGTAAAGAGTAAAAAATAGAAAAAAATATAAAAAATTACTAACACATTTCAAATTTTCATATAAGTTTATTATAATTTTAATAAAAAAATTATTGAATAGCTTCTTCATCAATGGTTTTAGAACATAAATTAACAAAGCTCATGTTGCACGTCTTTTAATAGAATTTATAATCTTGTTTTTTTTTTTTTAAATAAAACTGTTTCAAGCTGAGCTTAAGGTCAATTTATATAACTGACTTTATTAGTTTAAAACATTAGATTGACCCAAATTCGATAAGTGTTAATTGAGGTTAACATATTCACTTAAGTATAAAGTTATAATGTAACAATCAATACGTCAATACTGGATCACATAATTTAGAGTAAATTTATTATGTGATTACATTAGAACTTGATAATATTAGTTCTAAAATACTAAGAGAGTCAAATTTAAATGATTAAATAATATATAAATTGTTCTAATTTTTTTAATTTGATTCTTATAAATAAAAAATAATATTACCTCTAAGATGTCTAGAGTCTCATGTTAAAAAATTAATCATTTTTCATATTTCTATAAATAAAACTAACATCATTATATTAAAAAAAAACTTATTACATATCATTATTATGATGAAATCACTAACTTAAACATCTCAATATCTTTTACAAAAATATCAACACTCTTTTTTATCACATCTCAATCTTCTCAAAGTTTTACTCCACCGTCCTCGCATCTCATATCTCAATTACTAGAAAGCACACTTTGATGCATTTCCAACTTCTACAAAGGATAAGACTCCTCAAGTTCCTCTTGGACCTTTGACAGGAGCCATGAGAACAAGGTTTGAGACAAACACAAGCTTCTTCTAATTCGGCCTTAGTAGTATTAGGAATTTCTTTTTGGACCTTGTATTTGGCCATTTGTAGTTTAAGATTAATTAGAGTGTTTGTATTTTTAATTTTGGGCTTATATTAAGGCCCATTAGTTTTAGGAATTGGGCCTCCATAGGCTTGGGCTTGAATTGGGTTTGCTTCCCTTAAAAGGAGCCCAATCCGCCATGACCTCTTGTAGTTGCACGAGTTTTCAAGTTTTGTGAAGGAGTAGAAGCTTGCTTCTAGTCCCACATTGCTTGGATGAAGCTTTGGGGTGAAGCTTGGAAGCCTATAAATAAAGGCTCTCCCCTTTCTTTGTAATTACAACTTCATGAATGAAATTCATTGTGAGATTTAGAGAAGCTTTCTCTCTAGAACTCTAAAGAGTAGTTCTTTTGATCCTTATCAAGACCTTATTAGTCTTGTGGTGGATTTCCTTTTTCCTTATTCTTTTTAGGAAGAAGTGGCGGATTCATTTCTGTCTTAGTCCATTTCTTTGAGTTTTGAAGTATCTTAAAGGTTGATGCAAAGATCCATGGGGGAACATAACATTTGGTATCAAGAGTCATTGTTGATCTTTTGAGTTTGCTTCAAATCTGGTTAAAGGTCTGTAATCCTTGTTAAATTCGTACTAGTTAATTTCTTAAATGTTTCCTTCATGATTAGATGATAATTCTTTGAATCAGTAAGCAAATTGATAGCTTCTTGAGTACATGCTTTAATTCTTTTAAATATTGATTTGTTCAGCCATTGTTGCATGCTTATGTCATTTGAATCTGTCCAAGCATACTTATTCTCTCCTAAATTCGTTCATGAAAGCATGTAAAGTGTGAAGCATGTGCTGGTGCAAGTCTATGTCTAGATACATTATATCCATTCAAAATTCGAACCAGTCACATGGTTAGTGTTGGAATCTGTTTTGTTCATGCTTTGGTAGCTTGTGTCTTGATTCATTGAATCCAATTTGAATTCAAATATTCACATGTTGAATGCATGAACCTGCCTAATTTCGTTGCATGTCCAAATATAATGAATCTGTTTTGAATTCAGATTCAATCACATGTGTTTTGTGTTGGTGCTGGTTTGTCACATGCAATTGGTATATTGAATCCATGTGCTAGCAATTCACTTATATGGTTAGATTCATTGAATCTAATTTGAGTTCAAATTAATCAAATGTTCCTTGGTGGAAAATCGTCACATGCCTTGTGTAGATGCATCTAAATTTGAAATTTAAAAATAATCACATGTTTCTTGTGAATTTGATTCAAATCTGCCACATACTTTGCATTCTCCTATTCTAATTTTCGTGCAAGCTCTTAAGTGTGTTTGGAGAGGTAAGTGGATTCTATGTCATTTCTTTGAATTCATTTGCTGTTCTTGCTATTTTCTCTTCAATCCATGACTGCCTCAAGCTTTGGTGTATGATTTGAGCTTGTTCTTCTTCTTCCTTGTGCCAAGTCTTGGTAAGCTTTCTTTTCATCTTCTTGTTAAAGATTTCTAGTCTATTGTTCTTGCTTCCTTTTGCATTTTTGTTCAAGTATTTTCTCAAAACTGGACAAGCAATCCATGCACTCCTTATGCATTGATTCAAGCATTGGACATTAAATTTCACCTTTGCTTTTAGAGTATACATGATCTAAAAACATTTCCTATGCTTTGGAGAACATATGAACAATACCTCTACTCAAACTACCTATGTTATGGATAAATGTTGAACTAAAATAATGACTAATACCTTTGCATTTGGAGATTATTGAACTAAGAACTTGAACTATTACCTATGCTTTGGAGTTGAGTAAATAAATTCAAGCTTGACTTCTTCAAAGTAAAGGTTAGTATCTCTAATTGTTCTTGTTATTGGTGCTTTTGTTATTGTGTCTTCTCTTCATCTATTGGAGGTTTTAGCTCATTCTTTTGATGTTAAAACTTTTCCTATAATCTTTGCCTTTGTTTGTGCTTCTACTATTGGTTTTGTGTTCATCTTTCACATGTATATGTGAAGTATGTGTGTTCAATTTTCAATTTTATTCTTAGAAATTTTCTAGTAGTTTTTAAATTTGTTCTTGTTAAGAACTACTTTTCTTTTTGTACTTAAAAGTTCTTTCACAAATCTTGTATGACATGTTGTTGAGTTTCTTGTACATTCTTGTGTCTTTCAAATTTTGTGCATGTTTTGAGTTTCTAAACTAGCTTTCATTCTATCTGTATACATGCTTTATGTTCCTTGAGTTGTTAGAAGAAATAGAACAAGAAATAGAGGATAGGCAACCTAGAAATTCACCTAGACCAAGAGATAATAATGAAGGAATTAGGCATGATGCATATAGACAAAGGGAAGAGG
>JAMLFT010000618.1:0-39118 GCA_026544285.1 Pachyrhizus erosus | reverse complement strand
TCTAAGTAATAAAGGAATAAAAAATAAATTTTATTTGTAAAAAAAATTCAAGCAAAATAATGAAAATAATAATGAAAAAACTAAAAACTTATAAATTATAAAATAATTAAAGTAATTTATAAAAATAAACTAGAAATATTTAAATAAGCAAAGCTACTAAATAAGTTTACTTTGATGAAACCAAGTGATAGACTAATCAAATAAACTTCTAATTGGTAGAACGTGGCTATTAAATTAGCCGTGTATATACTTGTTTTTGTGAATATTACGAAGTTTTTATTTGGGCCCCTTTTCCAAGTCGTAAAGAGCTTGCTACCTGCAGATATTTTTTTTTTAAAAAAAAATACTCCTTCTATATTATTTTATATGATATTTTATAAAAATTTAAATTATATTTTATTTTATAAAATTAATGAGATATTAAATAGTTTTTTTTTATAAAATACTCTTAATAGAATAGTTAACATTGAATAGTAAATAAAAGAATCTAATTAATTAAAAAAAGAAAATATGTATTAAAAATCACATTATATATTTTTTTAACCCATCATATTAATTATATTTTTTTAATATCTATATTAAAACCTTAAATATCATGTAAGGTGTCACACACCAAGTACTATTTTAAGAAATTTAAAACCAAATTATTCTATTTTAGTTAAAATAATTGTGTTTAGGATAACATAATTTATGTTTATAAATAATAATTATATTTATGATTAAATAAAAATCACATACAAAATTTAAACATAGATAATTTTTAATTTAAATATATTTTTAGTTTTTGAAATTTTTTTGATTTTATATTTTTTTAATATTTTTTTAACTTTTGTTCCTTTTCATGGTTACATTGATTATATTAATTTGACACATTACACACATCACTATCTACTAAAAACATAAATAGTTGCAATAAAATATTTTAATGACTACACAAAATTAAAAATATTTCAGGTACCACTTAATAGAACAACATAATGATAAAGATTAAATATAAAATAATTTTTTAAGAATTAAAAATAGAAAAAAACTTATTAGAAACTGAATGTAAAATTATTTTTAAAAAATAAAAATATATTTAAATCTTTATTTTATTTCATGTTGATATTTTTTAAGAATGTGTTTACATAAACCATTTTACATATCACCAATTATGCAGATTAAGTGGCATAAAGTTATTTTATTACAATTAATAATATCAAATTTCAGTCTTAAATATATATTTATATTAAATATTTTAATTTTATTATTATTATTCACAACAATCCCACCTGGCTCAAGGCAAGATTGTAGATATATTGATTGAAATAAAGTTGACGAAATAAAAAAAATTAAATTTAAAAATGATGGATTGAATAATAAAAAGAAAGTGTTGTTGTGCATAGCTCATAGTTTCCTTATAAGTGGGTTTGTTGTTTGTTTCCAAGTTATGGACTAAGGCTGTCTTTGTTATGAGAGAAATACCGTGAAAAGGGAAGGGAGAGAGAGAGAAATAACATGAAATGACAATATTTCACTCGTTTGATAGCCCATAAATACACGTTAAGTCTTTAAAAGATATATGGGTCTCATGGGGTGAAATAAGAGTCAAGGGCAACACTTCCAGAATACAGTACATGGATTATTTTTAAGAAAATTATTGTACTTTTTGTATATGATTATAATCATATTTCTAATAAATAAATAAAATACTCAGTCTCAACGGGTATGATACACTTGAACTTGTGTCTCAAATTAAGTTAATTTTATTTACTAATCAAAATGTTTGAATTTAGCACAAAGAATTGTTCTTTCGTAAAGTATCGAACCATGACTTGAGTATTCGTTAAGAGATTATTTTTTATAGTAGAAATATCCATGTGTTAATACTCAGTTGGCCTTCAAATATAATTGTTTTGTATAAAAGTTATATGCGAGAAATAAAAAAAGTAATTTTTTTTTATAAAATTCAGATAATTATTTTTAAAACTCTAGTTTAGTTCTTTCAAATCAAAATCGTATAATATAAACGAATAATTCTTACTCAATCATTTTATCAAATGAAAGATAATCATGGTTTAAATTTTAATATAACATTAATGAATACTTTATGCATTCCATGAATAACTCTAAATTTAGACAAAGTTTAGAAAATAAATTAAAAAAATCCGAAACAAAATATCAGCATTAACAAATAATGATTAAATTACATATGTTAAAAAATATAAATTATAATAGAAGATGTCTTCATTATTAAAAGATATCATTATATAAGAATAAATTGAATAAATAAACTTTTGAAACTGAATAATAAGTTGTAGATATAAATTATGTTTTAATAATTATTGAGTTAACTTACTGTGTCAAAATTTAAATAAAATTCGAATTTATAAAATATGAAATTTGTAGGAATAATAACAGAATAAATAAATAAAATTTAAATTTAAATAATAATTTTAAAAAATAAAAAAATTACAAAATATGAAATGTGTCTTATATTACAAAAGGAAAATTGATATATTTAATTTTTGCTCTGTCGCAATCATTGAAGAACTGGAAGTGATGATTACGTGAACAGCAACCACCAAATAATTTTGGTTACATTTGATTATGGGTGGGACAGAAATGTTTGTGCAATTTCATTGTCATATGAAGATGTTTCAGACCTAAGCCTAATATGCTTTTGCAAGTTGCAAGTTCACAAGTCTTCCATTCAATGTGTTATCCATTTCTGGGATTCTCGTTATACGTTCACAACTTCTTCCATTTCAAGTGTAATATTTTACGTACATGTTTTTTTATAAATTTATCTAAAAATATTTTTAAGAAAAAAATTTAAATGACTTCTTTAGAGAAGTTTATTTTAATTTTAATTTATTTTTTTAAAAAAATATTTTTGAATAAGTTTGTTTAAATAAGTCTGTATATACACTATTGTCATTTAATTTTTTCAATAATCGATTTGGCTAGGGTGTTGAGTTAGTGAATCATCATCAATTCAACTTTTAATCCCACTGATTATAGAATAGTTATTTTTTAAATGATAAAATAATTATTGAAGTCATGAGATAATTGAAAGATTTGTTGAATTAATTTTGAGATTCAATTAATTAAAATGAAAATAAATATATTATAAAAATATTTTTATTAACATTAACACTTGATTGAGGTAATAGTTATTAAATATATATAAAAAATAAAAATTGATTGATTGTTTTAATTATTTTTTATTAAAAAATACAATAAAGTAAATTATAGAAATTAACAGGTTATGTGAAGTATATGACATTCATGTCATTAAAGTTTTTAAATTTATTTATTTTTATTAAATTTTATAAAGTCATTTTGATTTTTTTATTTTAATATATTGATTTAGAAAGATTAAAATAGTTATTCCACTTCATGTCTTAGTAAAATATTTATAAATATTTTAGTATATTGAATAATAAAAGTAGAGTTATTATGAAAATATCTTAAAATGTATGTTATGAATTTAACTTTATCATATAAAATCGAATTGTAAAATAAAAGTTGTCTTTCATCTATATATATTAATTTGATCATATCATTAAATGATGTGATATATTCAACACATTTTCTTTGTGTTGATAACTGGATATCTCGAATGTAAAATTTTAAATATTTTGTTTATGTTCATTGTTTTAAATTTATATCTTAAAAAATATAAATGATAGAAATGAACAATATATATGAGATAGAATGAAAAAAATGTGAGAATGTCAGAAAGAAAAGAAAGAAGGAATCACTACAAACTTCTACTATCATTGTCGCATGCCACCTACAACGAACAAGAAAAAAAAAATAGACAATAGAAAAGAAGAATGGAATTGAAACAGTAAGGTCCACATAATGAGAATGAAGGAGAAAAGGATAATGATAAAAAAAGACATCACTTATATTTAAATTTTAATTAAAAAAGACAAAAGCAAAAGACCAAAATAAGAAATTGTTTTTGTGCTTAAAAACAACCTAATTATCGTTTGTAATTAAAAATGATTTTATATAAAATTATTCATAAAGATAACCTACCTGTCCTTTATATTTAAAACATTTAATTTTAAAAACTATTTTATAGTAATGACTACATCCATGTTTGAATTAAAACTTAAATAAATAACTCAAGTCTTATTTATACAAAATTCAATTTTTAGACAACTTTTTCATTTTCAAATGTGTTTTTCAGAGTAACTAAATATGTCACTAAAATAAGTTTATTCTCCAAAAATATGTTTAACATACAAAAACTACCTTTTGAACTAAAATTAAATATGCCCTTGATTGTCACTTACAAATATTTTATTCAAAACAAAAAATTTGACTATGCAGTAACTTCTGTAGACATAAAGATGGTCTAGTTATCACTACTTGAGGTAGTCTTATGATTGTCACTTGCTATTTGGCACTTATTTTGTGTTTTCTTGTACTAAGTTATTGATTTAGCCTTCAAAAATGTATTTATTTACTAATATTTTTTTTTAAAAGTTAGTAATTATTTCATAAATAATAAGTTTAATTAAGTTTTTAGTATTTTAAGTATTATAATTATATAATTTTAATATCTCAAGTTTTAGTTATATCAATTAAGTTTCTTAAATATTATAAATATGTAATTTTAATTTCTTATATTTTAATTACGTTCAATTCAATCACTTAAATATTATAATTATTTAATTTTAGTATTTTTATCTAATAGATCAACATCAACCTTATTAATACATATGAAATAATACATATACTTAATGGATTAAAATCATACAATTTATGATTTTGAAAGAAGCAATTGATGTAATAAAAATAAAAGAGAATAAAATTAAATATTTGTGATATTTAAAAATTCAATTTGTTTAATTAAAATATAAAAAATTAAAATTACAAAATTATAATATTCGATAAATAAAAAATATAATTAAATTTAATCAATATTAACATATTAGGAAAGACTAAATATTTTTTTCTCAAAAAGAGACTTCTCATCTTATTGTGATTTTTTTTCTTTACGTAAATATTAATTACACATTGAGTACTGATTATTTATTAATGTCCTTCTTTCCCTAGTGTAATAAAAATAAAAAATAATAAAATTAAATATTTTTTATATTTAAAAAATTCAATTTGTTTAATTAAAATATAAGAAAATAAAATTATAAAATTATAATATCCGATAAATCAAAAATATAATTAAATTTAATCAATATTAACATATTAGGAAAGACTAAATATTTTTCTCAAAAAGAGACTTCTCGTCTTATTGTGATTTTTTCTCTTTACGTAAATAATAATTACACATTAAATACTAATTATTTATTAATGTCCTTCTTTTCCTTAATTTTACGCTTTCTTTGCCTGATGTTTATATATTTCTTATCTTATTTTCTCTTTTTTTTCATGATTTTTTTTTTTATGTTGGTGTATTCCTTTCATTATCTTGCACTTTATTGTTTGAGAAAAAAACGTAGTGAATTATAAGAATCAAAATTGTCCTTAACATTGAATTAAAAAAAAAAAATGTCCTTAAGATCTTTACATATACTGTGGATAGAAATATAAAAGTTCTGTTGATTTATACCAAGCTTACTCTTTTCATGACCTACCTTTTGTACAAAAGTGACAGATAGACAATGCTACAATTTGATTTCTTCAAAGTTTTTTTAAAGAAGGTAAAGTAAAAAAATTGACAATCTTTCTCTAGAAAAAAAAAGGTGAGAATCTTCATCTTTATAAAGTTATAATAAAAACTGTTTTTTTTTTTTTTAAATTTGTTTCATTCGTTTTATGTATGAATGCTGTTAATTGTTTATTCAGTTGTTACTTATTGGAGTAAGTGGATTTCCTATCCACACTGTTAATTGTATTTTTTTGAGTTGTTACATACATACAATTTTGGCTATATATATATCCTGTAATTTGTCATATGAAATTAATTAACCACGTGTTGGTTTGGTGGTAAGTAACAAAAAAATGGACTATTCTTCCAAAATTTAAACTCTATACTAGGTAAAGGAGAAAAGAAATTGACAGGAAGCAATGGTGTTTGATAATAAAATAGAAGGATAAGAGAATGTGTTGAATGTTTTCACATGAAGAATTGAAAGGGTCAGAAAGAGACCTCATAGCGAAGTGCTAAGAACGCAGGGAAAGTTATATGAGATTGAAGACAAGAAAGTGGTACTTAGTTAGTGGTGGAGGAATGAGGTAAAGGCTTGTATTATTTCCATAAAGCTTGGTGCAAAGTTGTGGGGTTGTTGTGTGACCTTTAAGAACTTTAGGTCCATAAGAAGGTTCATCACAAGTTCTTTGCCTCATAACGCCTTTACAAAAGAGAGCGAATGTATTCATTAAAGACAAAGACTGGAAAAGAAAAGGGGGAGCGAATTTCTTTGCCTTTGGCCCAATTTTTCCTGTTCCAAAGGATCTTGTAATGGGCACCATTCAATAATGACCATACTTTTTCTAGTATACTATGTAAAAGTGGATAACTACAATTTGCTTGTTTTGCATATAATGATCGATAAACGAATAAATACCCTTTTTTTTTTAATTTCTTATTAAGAGGTTCCTATCAAACTCTCATAATTATAAATTTAATTGCATCACTAGTCAATGTTACTTACCCTTTTCTTATCCAAACAATGATGCCAAATTTACTTGGAGTCAATGTTACACTTGTTTATTTTTGTGAAAAATGATATTATCTTTAATCCTTTATATAAAAAATAACTAATTAAGTTAGTTAATTTTAATTAACAATAACATAATTTAAATTTATTTTAAAAATATTCAAAAATTAAATAATTTAATTAATTATTATATTTAATTACATTACTTATGATTTAATAAATAAGTTTTTCACTATTGAATACGATAAGTTTTAAAATGTCAAAATTGTTACAATTAAAAATTTCTCCCCAAAATTTACTTTAAACCGAATAACGTTCACTTATATAGAAAATATGTGAATGTTATTATGATTAAGACAAAAGTACTCTTATTTACATTTTATATAGAGGATCAAATTACACAAAATTGCAATCTTGTACTCAAGTATTAGTCGAGTCTCATTTTACACAAATGTTAATCATCAGTTTGAACACTCTATTATAATATGATAGTCATGCATTTTTTTTTTTAATTCTAAATCCATTAAAGTTCTATGCTATACTATACTATTGATTAAATTTTTGCATGTAGATTAATAGAATTTTATTACATGCAAAATTAATTTTTATTTAAAAATATTTAATAATATTAAAGATTTTTTAACGCAGCCTATTTACTTACAAATTGTATTTTTAAAGTATATATATGAACCTCTTTGCTATTTGCAGGAGGTAATTTCTATGATCCCAAAATGAATTTTAATTTGCATCATAATAGTTCATATAAAAACAATTTATTAATTTATTAATTTTTTTAAAAAAATTCAATTTATCTATTATTCATTTGATAAAAATCTATCAAATTAATAAGTTGTTCACAAATAGATATCCAATTCATCTACAAAAATAATATATTTTAAAAATTAATTATCTTTTATTTTTAAAATTTTTTAAGTTGTGAATAAAAGTAGTCTTGATTGCGATCGATTAAAAATAATTCCAATCAAAGTCAATTAAAAATAACTTTGGTCAACTAAAAATAGCCTTGACTATAGTTGACAAAAAATAATCTCAACCGAGGTTAACTAAAAATATCTTGATCAAAGTTGGCTAATAACAACTTCAACTGAGGTAAATAGAAAACAATAATGATTGAGGTTGACAAAACAACCCTAGTCAAGGTCAATCTAAAATAATTTACCGAAAGTTGATTAAAAATAATCTTAGCTAAAGTTGACAGAAAATAGTCTTGGCCTAGATTAGCCAAAAACATCTTTGGTGGATATCGACAAGAAAAATTCATAGTTGAGGTTGGTAAAAATATGTCTAAGTTGAACTAGGTCAAAAACAACCTTGACCAAAATTAGTTGAAAAATGTATAAATTGAGCTCAGTAAAAAATAACCTTTACTTAAGTTGTATCTTAGTCGAAAACATGACTAGCTTAAGAGTAAAACAACTAAAACTCAAGCTTTAAGTCCACAAAAAAAACATTTGTTATTACTTTTTATAAAGTATAAAAGACCTTATATGTTAGTAAAAGGTTATATATGCTGATAAAAAAGGTCAAACATATAATTTTCTTTTGAAATAATAAATTTTCTCTTAAAATTTATTTTAAGTCTCACTCATTGTTGAATCAATTTTAGTCGAAAATAACCTCAACCAAAGTTGGTCAAAAATGTCTTGTTTGAAATTAGTCAAACCTGTCCTAAATGAAGTTGATAAAAAAATCACAATTGATTTTGATAACCTTGTGTTTTTTTTATAAATTTTAAAAATTAAAATTTAAATAATTTTAACTTATAATTTGTATTGAATTAGGATTATTAAAAAAATATTTTTATAATTTTTTTAAAATATATTTTAAAAATAAACTTAACATAAATTTAAATATATAAAAAATATGTTAAATAAATTTTAATATATTAAATGTTAATTAGAGAACCCATTAAATTTTAAAAAATACTGAATGAATTATGAACTATCGAAGGGATAGATTAGTTAATTAAAACAATACTAGTATTCTTACTCTCTTTTATCTTTAAGGAATGCATACTTGCGGCAATTTAAGCCTTTTGGTTCTCCCTTTTGTTTGTATTTTTCCTGTAGAATAATTTATCTATATTTCTCCATTGTTATCCGAAATCTTGACCACTTGCTTAAGCCTACCCGTGAATGTTTGTAGTGCACAAGATTCATGACTTCAAGTAATTAATTTAATATGGTGTTCCCCATGACAGAAAGAAAATAGGTTTTCCCCGATCAGCATTAATTAGATGCACTTTCACAAATTTACCACGGTTGGTACGTGAGTTTCATTTTTGTAAAAAAAATAAAAATGATTACAAACTTTTGAAAATTTTGATTCTACTTTTCCTTTCTCAGATTTTAAGTTAAAAATATATAACTACTATATATATCCATACTAAAAATTAAAAAAACCTTACCTATAAGCATTTCGAGGAAAATTTGATCACCCTCGTGATAGAAAATTCACAGAAAATATATTCACGTCATGTATCACCAAACACCTCATCACTGCCGCAGGAGGAAGATCCCATTTCTTTAGACCAGAAGACTCATGTTGGCTAAAAAATTTATTATAATATCATCCTTCGAGAGACACGTGATAGATAAAAATGTAATTACACAGTAAAAGGTAGAAAAAGAGGGAAGGAACAAAACAAAGAACGTGAGAAACCAGAAAACCGAAGTTCGAAGTAAATTTAAAGAAAAAAGCATATCCTTGATTAATATGTTTTGAAAAGTAACATAAAAGACTTGAAAGAAAGATGCATTCTTGCTTTATATATTTATATATATAAATCAAATTAGACTGATATAACCCTAAAAACATTACATTTATCTTTATCCGTTAATTTTAATATAATTTAACACTTATAATTTTAATCACTAAAGTGAAGCAAGTGCCCCCAAAACACTTGCCTCCAGAATCTGAAACCCTTTACATTGTGAAACAATTACAAAGATACTGTCATATATCAACAAATTAAATACCTATCCTTTTTTGCTATTCACATTTGCTGAATACTTATCATCTTTACGTCTTCTTAATTTTTCCGCGCCAATTCATCTCTGCGCAGCAACTGCACAAATCTTGCTATCACCACATACTCATAAGCTCATCAATTGAATAAAATGTTCAGTGAAGGATTTCACAAATTTTGTTATGAGTGTACGATTGAGAAAAGGATGTTAAAGTTGTACTCAAAGAATTAATTAAAATTAGTCATGCTTGTTATTATTAACTATTTTAATAATATAAATATCAATCCATGCGAATTTAGTTTTTCGTGCTTGGAGGTATTTCCAAGTTGGAGTATCTATCGTATTTGCTTCTATTCAGTGCGCTCCACTTGCAGGTTGATAATATCTTGTCATATTTATATTTATTTGCTATAATCAATAGAGCTAAGTTCATTCTTTATTATCATATAAACCATAATGCATATATAAAAAATGACATTTATTTACTGATATACGACTGACAGAGAGTAATGCTGTGGTGCTATTTCAACTGTGCCTGCCACGTTCAGAGAAGGAAACGTGTGTGCCCATAATGGCCACAAATTGGCGATGATCCCGTTGGTATGTGTATTCCTACCACGTCTCCGGTGGTTTGAAGAATGCATTGTATGCTTATTCCGAAGGTTTTGCTCTTCCATGTGTTGTGCCCCTTAGATAGAGTTTGGTCCCTTTCATGCATGATCATATATGTGAAATAATAGCAATATTACAACTATTTGTAATTATTGCACTTACAATTATGTATGTCCTTTTAGTGGGTTAATAAAGGCCAACCAGAGGCACTTTGCAAGAAAAGCATTAAAAACAATTGGAGTATCTCCAATGTGAGGCTAATGGAAAATAATTATACCCACTCTTGGGAGTTTTTTTTTTTTTTGACAGAACCCACCCTTGGGAGTTGAAGAGGAAAGAAAGGAGAAATTGGCAATGTCCTTAATTTTACTTCATTATAGAGACTTTGTTCCTTTTTTTTTAATCCCTCTTCAATCCTTCTCCTCTCAATAAATGTTGCTGACATAATAATATATACACATATATAAAAAACTTCTAAGAAATTAACAATTAAGAGAAATGTAAGTTATTTATGGCTTAATGGATATTATTTTATATTTATTATATAATTTTTTTATAAACTATATCCAATTAGTTAAAATTAAATTCTTTGTATTTCTTTGAGATCAAAATATGGCATTCTTAGTTTATGATTGTTTAACAACTACATTAACAATGTAAAATAGAATATTATTATTAATATAATTTTTAAAATAATTATTATAAAATTAATAAATTTATTATATAGAATAATTTGTACTTAAATTAAAGTTTTTACATTATTAATATATAGTCTTTTCTCTTAAAATAATTCTCTAAAATTTTGTTGTTCTATAATTGGTGTTCATTTTTTCACATAATATTATTTTTTGTTCTGTTTTTTTTATTAGGAATATTTTTTCAATTTCCTAAACTTGGCTTGAGGTTAACTTGCAATTACTTAAACTTGGCTTCAACATTAGTCAGACAAATTGTAAATTAAGTTGTCACAATTAGTTGTTAATTACAAATATTAAATCTACCTTAATCTTCAATTACAAATTGACGCATAAGACTAAAAAGTAAAATAGAGACAACATAACACAAAATAAATTATGATTTTTTACTCCTGACTTCTAATTCAACGCTCGAGTTCACTCAATAACCTTTTTCCTAATTCTTTTACAATATGTCCTAGTTAGAAAAGCAAGAATCCTAATTTCTTAGGTGCACTCACTAAGCACTCATTCCTTAAGCTTGGAATTCTTAAAAACACACATAACATATATATACCCTTCCATTCTTAGAGCCTGTACAAATTGTATGTTTTTCAAATCCCAGTTCATCTCAAAGTTTCTCTTCCAAGTTAACCTAAGCTAGAGTCAATTGTTTAATTTCCACCAATAACATTATGCATAGAAAAATGAAATTGAAGCATTCAACATGTAAATAAATCTCAATTAAACAAAATAAAAATCAAGAACCTGGATTTGGTCATTACAATGATGATTAAAAGAAACAAAAATACAACTTAACATAAGAAAGAAACAAAAAAAATCATGGAAGTTCTTCGTTGAAACTCCACACACATCCCTCGAGCGAACCTTTACTATGGATTTCCAAAATCTCACGATTCTCACCCTCTGAAAAATTAAGGTCACATACAAAGACAGTACAAAGATTTAGTGAAAGCCTCACAAAAGCTTGGAAAAATATTGAAAAATCTGAGAGAAATTCAAAAGTCCTCGAAAAGTCTCGTAAAAATTATTCAAATGTTTATTTATAAGTTTACCGACACCAAATTATTACTCAAAACTATTAGCACGTTGCCGAGTGCTAACATTTCAATTTTCATTCTTCTGCACTTTACAAAAATCAACCGATACCCTCTTTATATTTCGAAAAAATCTAATGCAAAATATAATTTTTATGAGGTACAAGAAGCTTTAGCCGAAGAGAGGATACGCATGAGAGTTGTAGCCCAAGTGAACTTATTAGCCTAAAAACCCAATTAATCTTTTGGGCTCATAAAAGTTTCCAAAAAGTAAGTTTTGTGGAATTGAAAAACTATGAAGTGGGTAAAAATTTTAGGCAAAGAACGAACCTAATCTAGACTTTCAAATATACCCAAACAAAAATATAGTCTAGATTAATGTGATTAATTTGCTATTGGAGCTTAGTTGCTTAGGTGCTCCCCATCTAGGTTGATTCGCTGTGTCCTTACCCAGATATTGTGATATATATCGAACAAGAAAGAAGAAGAATCAGATCCAAGAGAGTGATATCCAACTTTATCAAAAGCCAATAAATTGTTAATGCCAAAACAATGCTCCATGCAGTTCAAATGGGGTACGTATAGGCATCCAACAAGGAAAAAAAAATGGCATTGAAATAAAATATATAAATCTTTCTTCTTCTTTTGCTTTTATTTAGTGTTGTCGTTTTATGTATACATTTATTTAATATTAGGATTGGATATGCTGTCCATTTATGAATAAACTTTTAATTTGTACAAGGAAACCGTTACAGGAAAAAGAAACTTATATTATAGAGGAGTATCTAATTATCACTATTGTACTTTAGTGTTTTCTCTCTTTATTTTTATTCATCTATCTTTAAAGAAAAATAATAATTTTTTTATTTGTCTTTTTTAAAAATTTAAGTAAAATAATATTTAATCTATTTCTTGTATAGAATAAATATTTATTTTATATAATTAAAATTTATGATAAATAAATATTTTTGAACATATAAATTATATTTTATATTTAAAATAAATAATTTATATTGTGAAAAATATTATTTTTAATTATTGATAAAATTTTAAACAATATTAAATTCAATTTAAAACTAAATATATTAAAAATGATAAATTAAAAGAGATAAGAGATGAAGAAATTTTTTTGAAAAATACTCTTAGTAAAAAAAAATTGCTAAAAACATTCTTGTTAAAAAATGACAGTTAGAAATGTTATATTTCAATATAGCTATTTTAAGTTATCTATAGAGAGATATTGGTTACATCTTTATGAACACTTGATTTTTAAAATATTTAATACCATTTAAAAAAATAACAAGAGAGGATCTGATCTTTGTTTTAAGCATAGAGGATTGTTATTGGTTTTATGTGGGTGAGTTTCAAGCGGTGAGCTGTATTCTCTTTTTTCTTCTAATTATTTGGTAGGTGGCTGGAACTATTAAAGTCTGAACTTTGTATGCATGAATTAGCATCCTAAACGATCCATTTTGGTAATGAGTTCACGGGATGAAAAGCATTATGCCATTGTTTTGAATAAGAGACAAAGTTCAATTTCGGAAATGATTCTTTCAAGTGAACAATACTTTTGACTTGATTCTTTTCTGTTTCTTTTTTTAATGATACTATGGTCTTATCATAGAGGTAACATGGATAATTCATTATCAGACAATTAGGAGATCACATAATAATGCCAAACACTAATTCTTCCTTAAGCTGACAAAGTGACAAATTTAATTGATTTGAAATATCATTAAGTTAATGAAAGAGAATAATCAAGTACAGGCATGTCAATATAAACCTCTATTTTATAGGCTTATTGAAAGCAGCATGAAATGTGGTAGAGGACTCTCTGGAGTAGAATCATATAATTGAAGACTCATTGTTTTTCGATGCTTATTATTCCTGTTGTATGCAATTTTTCTCCATTACTAACTAAACGATTGAAATGCTTTATTAATTTTCTATTTACTTTATTCTCTATTATTGCGAATGAAATTTACATAAAGATTCCTAGTTACATCACTAACGTGTGCAAAGCATTTTAGTATCTTTTAACATAACTTCGTCCTGACCTCACGTTTTGGTGGGATTCGACCTTACAAAAATTGTTTTTTTTTCTTTTTTTTTGGTCAACAACCTTACAAACGTTGGCATCCCACAAGGAGAGCAGATCCATAAAATTGAGCCCAATCAAATAAGCAGTTGGGTAGCAAATCTTGTTTTACTGTGTCCTACTATACCACTCCCAAATCTAGTTTCTTTTGACAAAAAGAATAAAAAATCTTTTTTCTTTTGACTATCTTGTTGGTATATCTTCTTACTAATTCCTCTTATAAATTCTTTTACTCACTTATTGACACATGTCATTTCTTTATTAACTTCTAAAAGCGTTTAATACTTCTGATTCTCTCTCTTTTTTTTTAAATAAAAAATAAAAATTTACCCTCTTCATAGGACCCACTTTTTTGTGTACTTTATACTGTTTAGTTTTTTATTTTCAAAATTTAAATATCATGGTGCTGGGTTGAAGACTTTTTAAGATAAGAACGTTTTGAATAGTGAAATATCAAAAACCCGTTTTAAAGTTGATGTATCCCAGATGTCAAAGGTTATATAACCCCTTTTTTTTTGTTGTTATTCATTATAGTTACACAGCATATCCTAAATATAATAATTTCTAATATTAGTATGAAATAAATTCTAATATTAACGAGTATTCATGGAGTTAACTTGTAATCCATCATGTTACTTCCCCAAGACTTCGTGGTTTGCAAATAACTCAACCATTAGAGCGTGGGTTCAAACCTGACATCAAATAAAAAAAAAAAACTAGCAGTCAATCATACATGTAGTCAACCAAAACAAAAAAAAAAAATTTTTTTTTGAGGGAGAAATGAGGTGAGAATATGCAAACTTTTTTTTAGAAGAGAGAATATGTAATGTGTATTCAACACTGTTTCAGCATGATATAAAAGAAACTTTATTTTTCATATACAATTATGTTCAGATCATTAGATTTGGAAAACGAAGAAGAAAAGTTAAACAGTAAGAATTATGTAATTAATGTTTGACGAATATAATAAGTGAAATATGTCAAATTTAATTGGGAAGACCGGTAGAGGATTTATAGAAAAAACTAATAGAAGGATAGAGCGTTATTTTTATTTTCTCATTTCCTCCTGAAAGTTTCTAGCTAGGGAATGAGGCAAGGCCTCAAATTAGTGTTTTTGCTAATTTTCCTTGCGTGTAAATTTGTAATATAAGATAGCTCTAATTGAAAATGTAACTCTTTCCAATTAGTGTTTCTGTTTTCCTTAGACCTTTTTTTTTTTCTACTTCTACTATTTTAATCTTAACTATTAGACTTAAAACAAGAGAACTAATTGAAGAAAGTAGAATTCTAATATTTACATAACTTAAACTCAATACCTTGGGAAATTAAATTCTTTACGCCTTGTGGACATCAACTCACAATTTTTTTTATTTTCAATGGATTGTCCAAGACTCTTTCATATAACTTCTTATCTTGTTGTGTTATTCACGTTGAAAAGAAAGATGCTAATTTAGTTGCAGGCCATTTAGCAAAGTTAATCTTTTATTAATTCTGATTCTATGTGTTGAGAAGCTTCCAGCTTTCATTATGTCAGATGTAACAACAGTAGCCAATTGTTTTCCTTAATGAATTTCCATATGCACTTTCATAAAATAAATAAAAATCTTTAGGCTTTCAAAAACCGTTCCAACTAATAATTTGTCACATTCGCATAAACAAGTAGATGTAAACTGATAATCTAATAACCACATTCTACTATTTTATTACCTTCGTCCGCAGCTGTACTTACCTAGTTAGTAGTCCACACTTCTATATTACTAATGATACAACACAATTGACTTAAATTGACTGAGTTTTTGGTGTGGGTATTTGTTCTCCACTGTGAGAACTTCTCTGCCAAAACTTGAAGTTTAGATCTCTTCTTTCCAACATTTTCTCCACTTCTTCCATGGGAAGTCCTTTGGTTTCTGGCACGAAAATAATAACAAAGATAATGGCAGCTACTGTGATGAATATAAATATCATAAATGTCCATGAGGTTCCAATAGCTTGTGTCAAGGATAGGAAGGACTGAGCAACAATAAGATTTGAGACCCAATTTGATGTAGATGCCATTCCTCCACATATTCCTCGATACCTCAAGGGATAAATCTCAGAGTTGACAACCCATGGCACAGTTCCCATCCCAGGTGAGAAGAATATAATGTAGAGTGCAAGGCCTACTATTGCAAGCCATCCAAATTTACTAGGACATCCCCTGGTATACCATAGCCTATCTTCATCATGGCACTGATCTTTTGTGGTGTCATTGGAGATCAAGCATGCCCCAGGTAAGAGCTGCACACAATTGGTACCAATGTTACATCTTAATAATAAAGATTATAGCAATTTTTGGATAAATAAACAACTTAGTTCCTGGAATTGATCTATATAAGAGTTTAGTTTTTGAATTACCAAAATTTAAATTAATTTAATCCTTCTCAATCTTAGGGATTAAAATGAAATAAAGAAAAAACACTAAGTCAGTACAAGATTTTTTTTTTTAAATGTAGAATGGTCGTACAAAAATTAAAATTTATAACCTGATGAATATTTTTCAAACTTTCATCACAAAGCTGACTTCAATGAATATAGTAGATATAAGTTTTGTAATATTGGTGACTAACTAATAACAAATAAATTCAAGAAATGAGTTGCAAGGGAGGATAGATTCATGGTTTAATTAGCTAATAAACACATTCGTATAATAATAGGACAAGTTTACCTTATTGGCTCCAGAAGCACAAAAGCCACAATCTGGAGAAGCCTTCAAGCACTTCATGCAATCCCATTCACCAGGGTTCACAGCTGAATGGTAATCCGGGCAAGTGTTATTGAAGTGAGAGGTTTCCGTTGCACTAACCATTGGGGAGTGAGTTGCACTCTGATGGAACACAACGGTTAAGACAACAAGGGAGAACACAACACCAAACAAACTGAACAGCACAAGCTTTTTCCTTCCTGTTCTATCTATGAAGTATATACTCAAAATAGAACCAAATGCATTGAGCCCAGATGTGACTAGTGACAGAAGAAGTGCTGTTTGATTGGATGCAAAACCAGCTAACTGGACAATGGTAGGACTGTAGTACATTACTGTATTGATCCCCACAAACTGCTGGAAAATTTGAAGGCCCATTCCAGCATATAAACCTCTTCTCACAGTTTTAGTTTTCAGCATTTTGATTATGCTGACCTTATCTGAGGCCTCTGCTTCCTTTATTTCCAGTTCAACAGATTCCCTCAAAGTATTAATTTCTGCTTCAACTTCATGGGGTGGATAAATCTTCCTTAAAATTGCTTTACCCTCTTCTTCTCTTCCCTGTTATTCAATAGAAAACCAAAAAAGAAAAGGTAAGAAATGACACAACTATTTTATGAAAAAAACTATTGACTACATACAATTATGAATTATGATAGATAATGATACCTTTCGGAACAGCCAACGCGGTGATTCTGGCAGCATAGTCATTAATATGATTTGTATCAGAGCCGGTACTGCTGCTACCCCTAACATCCATCTCCATGTTCCTGGTGCCTGAATAAATGATCATCAAACAATTAAGGTATATAACACTAGTTTGGACCAATAACCTATTCTATATAATAATGTCTTTAAAAGTTGAAATAAGTGTATTCGTACCAAAAGAATATGAATGAATCATATATAGATACATACATTCAAGTTGTATCCCATGAGAGAACCTTTTTATGCAAGACACAGAAACGAACAAATATTAACTAACAGTTCTTATGATTCATGATTAAAAACTTTTAATAGTGATCTTTTATATAATTGTATGACCCAAATTCTTCTTACTAGATATATCTTATATACACTAAATAGCATATATCACAATGTCAACAAAAGAGTAGTGAAGGAAAAAGCATTGAAGAGGAGATGCATAGGTTCTAACTTTTGTGAATGCCAAGTTGATGAGGTAGGAAAGGAATTGTCCTCCAGTTATGAGAAATCCATTGAGACTAACTAAAGCTCCTCGAATTCTGGTTGGAGAAGCTTCTGAGATGTATAAGGGGGATGCCATTGAGGCCATTCCAACACCAAGGCCAACGAAAACTCGACCAACAATGAGAATAGATGGATTGATAGCGGCAGCCATGACAGCAGACCCAATAAAGAAGAGGGTATCTGCAAGAAGGATAGCTTTTCTCCTTCCAAATCGATCATTAATCCATCCACCAACTGCAGCTCCTATGATTGCTCCAGCAAGAGCCATACTCACTATGGCTTCCTGAATTGTCAAGCATCATTTTTCATCAATTTACTTTTTTTTTTTGTCATCTTAACAAAACTAATTTAAAATTATTTGAGTAGCATTATATATCTCCTTATAATATATTTTTTGTTAATATCATGAAAACATAAAAAAAAGTAATAGATATTTTATTAATATAATGAACAGGAAGGAGGATTAGTAAAAAGATGCTTTGCCATTTAATAATAGCAACTAATAAATATATATTTGTGTTGATGCCACTGTTTATGGAGGAGTTCTTAAGGTAGTGAAATCTTAAGAGACACCTATGGAAGATGTTGCCCTTTATATAGTGATCCAAGGATGGTGTCCTCCTTTCCTCAAAGTGGTAGGTGGTAGGTACACATTGGTGCAGTAAATCATCTGTCAGTTTGACATGTTAGGGTGTGATGTCTCTCATTTTGTAGCCATGTTTTCACAATGCTGGCTTCTGGTATGTCAGGATACGTACGTAGTAGGTCGTCCTCCGTTAGCAAGCTTTGCCTTTCTCATCCAAAGGAGGAATGTCCACAATCTCTCCAGCATCAAAAGCCTATAAAGGTGCAGCCATTACTATTACGCTTATCCTTCATCCACATGCTCCACCTTCCTTTTTATGGAGGACACTTCATACTTTATACTTCATACTTCATACTTCCTAAAGCGTTAAACCTATTAAGATTTATGTGCTTTTATTGCGCTCATCCTCCATCCACATACTAGGCCTTCCCTTCCAAGGAGGACGATCCACTTTGAAAATTAAAACAAAGAGTTTCATTTATATCTAACGACTTTAACGTCACGGGATGATATGCAAATTACACACACCATTTTCTTTAAAACAAATGGTTAATTTTTTTTCCTGAACATAAGTAATTGGTTAAAAATATTATAAGAGTCACTATGAAGCGCTTTACAGGTATTCTATAACATTCTTGTTTTTTACAACATAACTTTTTATATTCATTAACTTTTGATATTTGCTCCCTCCCATAAAAATGATAAATCAACAAAAAAAAAAAAACTTTAGTTAAACAATAATATCTTTTGTATCTGTAAGAATAAAAAACATATATTTAGAATATACAATATATTTCTTAATCAACTAAGTTAAATCTCTTATTTCTAATATCTCATTTTTTATATCTTGTTTATGAGGTAGGTTTGTTTAAACTTAAAATAAGTGTTTATAAAAAAAATATTTTTAAAAATAATTGATTATTTAATAAACAGATAGGATTTTTTTTTAATTCTTAAAGTTAAACAATTTACACAAATATATAAAACAATTTTAAAAATGTTTATTTTATTAAAAAAAATTAAATTAAACGCAAACAAACTGGTCCATATTCTAATTAATGGTCCTTGAGCGACACTTCGCTATTAAGTAATAAGCAATAATATTTAACATTTCTTTTGAAAATCAAGTTTTCCTAATTGTTAGATAAATATTTTAATTTTACAATATTCATAGAATGTAATTAAATTTAATGATTATAATTGTATTTAAATAAAAATTAAATTATTGACATTTAATGCAATTTAATTATATTTTTATAATTAATTTTGACAAATTTAATATTAAGTAGTTGCATTATATTTATTATATATATTTTTTTAATTAATAATTAAGGACTAAAATTAATAATAAATTCTTATGCATATAGGTATATAAGCATACTTTATTTTTTAATTTAATTTTATTCAAATATTAAATAGAGTATTATAAATGTTATAATAATAATAATATGTTATAATTTTTCTTACGAATAATTAGTTTTCAAATGAAAATATATTTAATATTTATTATTTTATTTTTAAGTAATAATTTTATAAATATGTGGTTAAATTTAAAATATTCAATATGTATATATAAAAGTTTACTTTATTTTCTGTAAAAAAACTATACTTTATTTCTGAATTTAATTGTTAAAAAAATATTTGATGAACAATAAAATTAATTTTATTAAAAAGTAAGAGCTTTAGAGATATTTAGTTAACTTTAAAGTAATATTTAAAAATAAAAATAATAGATATATTGTTATACCTATATATTTGCGTGTGTAAATTTCAGTTAAACTTTAATGGTCAGTTTTAATGTTATAATTTTTTATTTTATAAATTAAAACCTTAAAATCATGATGATGATGGATAAATCTAATCATATTGATAGAGAGTTTCAATTTAAACTGTAATAAGATTAATTAATTCAAAATTTTAAAATTATTATATAATTAATACTAATATCTTTAAAATAACTAAAATTATCATTTTAAAATAAATTTTAAATTTTACAATAATAACATTTAAAATTGTTGATTATAACAAAAAATATTTAATTTAAATAATTATAAATTTATATTTATTTTTTAATTTATACTATATAGATATTATATTACTACGATTACTTAGGGAAAGTATTATAAAAATTTAATAGACGAATATTTTTAATTAAAAATATAATTAATTATTTTTTAATTTTAATATAATTATATTTAATATATAACTAAATATTTTAAAATTTATTAATATACATATATATATTTTTAAATAAATACTAAATAAAAATATAAAGAATATATAATTTAAACAAACTCACGCATTACAGAGTTTAAAATCTAATTCTAATTAAAATAAACAGTTAATGAAAGTGTATAAACCGTTAACTCTGAAATGTAAATCATACTTATTCTCTCATATATTTTTTTTTTTAATTATTTGATATCCAACTAATTGTTCTTTTATAAATTTACCTATTTTAGTTTAGATTAAAATTATACCTCTAATTGCGACACTTATTATCTTTCAATGATAGAGGCAGGATTTTAGGGTGAAAAACTAGCCCCACTTAGAGTACAGCCTCATACATTCCAAAACTAATTAATTAATACCAGCCCAAATATCAAATATGAAAACAACAACTACAATTTGTTTTCAAAAAACCAAAATAAATTATATAAAAGTTTTAAATCATTTTCATATTTAACTACTGAACCTTCTTAAACCATACAATTTTTTTATGACAAATTATGCTCATACAATATATATATATATGTATGCATGTTCTGTACTATATGTTATGTTATATTACGTACAAATTGTGGCTCCCGCGTGTAATTGTCTTACTCTGTATATTTTGACGCGTGTCGTTCATCGTTATAGTCTATCCTTAAAAAATTTACAAATTTCAAATCAAGAATATAATCATTTGAATTTTTTAAATTTCAAGAAAAAAAGTTTACTTTCATTAGGAATATTTTCTTTTTATCTATATAAGTGTTACTCTCTCCGTTTTAAAATAATTAGAATTTTAATATTTTAAAATTATGCTAAATAATTAATATTTTTATTTTTAGTAAAATATTTATTTTAATTTTTTATAATAAATATTATTATTTTGAAAGAGTTAATAGTATATTAATTAAAATAAAAAAATAAAAATATTTTTTAATAAATATTATTTTTTAAAATACTTACTTTTTTTTTAATTTATATAAAAAAATTTAAACACCACTCATTTTGATTATCTAATTAATTGTATATGTTTAGGTGAGACTATAATACAATATTCAAGCACAATTATTTATTTTATTTCATTGGAAACATCGTTATCGCGAAGATGTGAAGAGTTTACATAAAAACCAAATAATTATTTAAAAAAAAAAAAATCTTTCTATGTGGGAATGAACCCTATTTTTGTAGGCAAGTGGAATGATGTTATTCTAGGCAAGGTAAGGGGCATTAGTGTCAAGTTTGTTGTGAAAAAAAATAAAAATGAAATGAATAAGCCTTGGAGATGAAGAGTACCTGCAGCCAAGTCTTCCTATCCACATCTTTGAAACTATCTCTGATATATAAAAGAGCCCCAGATATGACTCCTACACAACCCCATAACCATCAATGTTCAAAAGATACAAAACAGAGTTAAACAGAGCCAGAGATACAGAGAAATGGGTGTTTTACATCGTTACATGTGAATTAAAAACAAGAGGAAAATAGAGAGAGATTCTTTAGAAGGTGATAGAGGTAATGAAACTTGCCAGTGTCATAGCCAAAAAGAAAGCCACCAATTCCAGCAGAGAAAGCAAGCCGAAGAACGTAAGGATTTTTCCATGACAGAGACAAGCATTCTCTGAAAGCAGAGACATCAACTTCTCCTACTCCTCCTTCCATTTTGTTGTTGTCTTCTTCTTCTTCTTCTTCTTCTAATGCTGAAGCTCGACTATGATTGTTCTCTTTCTCTCCAAACACACAATATCATTAACGGAAAGGAGAAGAGACTGCAGAGAAAAGTATCAAAAGAGAATAGAACTTAGTGAAATTAGCGAATGAGTCATGGCAGAAGTCAAGAGAGGTGTGGTGGAAGCTAAATTTATAGAGGAAAATGATTAGGATCACTATGGAATCATTGACAAATACATGTTGGTGAAGAAAATAAAACTTCAAAATAAATTATTGCATAAATAAAAGTATTTAAAATAATTAAAATATTTAATAAGAAGACGTTTACTTCATCGTCCTTTATTATTAATTAATAGTTGGTTTGAATGAAACAAAGTTTTAATATCCTATGCATGATAACAAAAATAATAATAAAAACATTTAATCCTTTCATGAACATTCAATAAAATCTATTTATTATTTCTTAATCAATGTATTGATTATCATTTATTTAAGAATTAAATGTTTTTCTTGAACAAACATTAATAAATCTAAAAAAAGCTATAAAAGGAAAAAAAAAAACAAATTAGAATAATTTATGTGAAAATGAGTAGTGATAAGTCAAAGTCCACCACTACCATATGATGCCGTGTCGACCATTGGAGAAGACTCTCGTAGATGGCGGGAACCTAAGCTTGTCCCAGGCATTGACACCACATATTTTCTTGAACAATTAAGACAAAAAAAAATAAATTCGGATTTATACAAACTCTACACTCCAAAATAATATATTTATCATTTAAAATTATAAATTATAAATATATAATGTTCTTGTAAAAATAATGAATATATAATGTTATAAAATTCAATATTTTACAATTAGAGTTTACGGGAACTTTAAATTTGTGATAATACAACTCTTAAAACAAATATAATTTCTTACTTGGTAACTAAACTTTAAATACGTTGTTTATTTTATTAATAAAAATTGAATACAGATATTAAAAAATTTATATCAATTTACACAATTGACTCAGTCACCTCGGTTAAACTCACTCCTTAATAAATACATTGTTGTTACAATACTTAAAGTATTGATTTTGTTTGATAGTAATGTTTCTTTTAAAAGATTAGGTATTTTGTTGGGTGTATTCTTTGAATTTTAGGTATTTAAAAAAAATTAAATTTTTTAAGTAATTGATATATAAAATATGATTTTTATTTATCTAACTATAAAATTATAATAATATACTATATTTGTTTGTAATTTTGAGCCATAATATTTATTTATATCTAAAAGGAGTTAATCTCTAATCTTCGATTAGAAAATATTCTTGGTATAAATAAAATCAAATCAAATTTATAATTATGTATTACTTTAAAAATTGTGTCTAATCTTTATGTAAAAGTTAAATAGAAATAAAATATATAATCAAGCGGTTCTAATTTACATGTAATTTTATAAAAATATATATCACATTAATATTAATGTATATTAATTGAAAATAATTTTGAATGAATCTAAACTTTTAGAAATATGAATTTTTTATATATAATAATTTGAAATTTAATAGCATAATATAAAATATTACATAATATATTAAATTTGTCATCATTAATATAACATTTACTTAAAAATTAAACTATTAATTTAGACATTACAAATTTATATACTAAAAATGATATATCATACAAATAGGTAATTTATTGGTGTAAAAATAATATGTATTATCAATGTATTATGTTGAGATGGAAGTGATGATTATCTCATACATTGATATTCACATGTGTATGTACGTTCTTCCTTTATATACAAGTATAGTCTGGGTAAAAAAGAAAATAATAAATCATAATTAATTTATTATTAAAATAATTTAAAAATTTTAAATTATTTCCTAATTAGGATAATTAAAAGTATAAATCATTATTTTATTTATAATAATTAGGAAATTTAATAATTATAATAAAAATTTAATTATATTTTTAATCTTAAAAATTTAAGATAAATTTATTTTTAATCTTTAAAATTAAAAAATAAAATTAGTTTAATTCCTCAAATTTTAAAACATATTTTTTAATTCTTAAAATGAGACGAAGTTAATAAAACTGATGACATGACATTCAATAACAAATAAGTGACATATTTTAATAATATTATGTCATTATTTTGTACCATTTTCATAATATCATTTTTTTAAAGGATTAATAAAAAAAATTTAATATAAAAACTAAAAATGAATTTATTCTAAATTTATCCTAGTCATTATTATATTACTTAAAATATTATAATATATTAAAAATATAATTTAATTACTACTTATTCCACTATTATTTAACTATGATTAAATAATAAACCATGGAACTCTACTTTCATAAATTAAATTGCATGTCTAATTTATAAAACATTGCTATAGAATCATAGTTTTTAAACTTGAGTGAATAATCTAATTTGACTAGTCTAATGATCAATTTGTTAATTTTAAAAACTTGAGTGATCTTATAATCAATTTTATTATGTGCAAGAGTGATAATTTAAAGAAGAGATAGGTTATTTCTAAAATAATTTAATTTTAATGAATAATATATTTTAATTATTAGATTAAAAATAAATAAATAATTAAATATGAAGATTAAGAGAGTAATTTGATTCTCTTTTATAATTAATTAGCCAATTATTAGATTACTAATATTCTTATCATTTTCCTTTTTCTGTATGATTGTATATTTCAAATTATTTTTGGTATTCTTAAAAAGAAATTTGATGATATATATGAACAAGTTGTGACATGTTATGTTATCTTGACAATTAATCTCATTTTGTTAATTATCATTTAAAGTTTTGGATCTTTTAACTATTCAAGAGATATGAGTTTGTCTCAATAATTTCATAAATAAAAAAATATGATATTTTCTAAAAACAATGATTAGTGATTTATTGAAGTGTGGGCAAAAAATAATTTATAATATTATCATGTGACAATATAATATGGATCAAACATTTAAATCTTGAAAATTAAGGTTAAAAATAAATTGAAATGAGTTAAACTTAGTTTAGTTTGACTTGACTTGATAATAATTAATTTAAATTAAAGTTTAATTTAAGTTTGACATAAGCATTTATTTTTAGTTTAAATTAAATTCAATTTAAATTTATGAATAATTTCGTTTGATAGATTCATTTGACTCAATTTAAAATTATAATTATTTTATATACTTTTATTTATTTATCTTGATTTTGATCCTAGTCTCAACCCTAGTCACATCCATTTGCAAATCATCAAATTTTGATTTTTATTTACTTTTATAAATAAACAATATAAATGGCTGTAAACCCGCAATAAATTGAAATTGTCAATTAACTTCTCGAAAATAGTTGTTAAGGTAAATTAATCTCATTGATCTGGATTTTGTGAAGCGAGTAGTTAGTATATAACATTTTGATCTTATATTCTACTTTTTTTTTTTTTTCTTTACAATAGAAGGCTGAACTTAGATAAGTCTTTTACATGAGAACATGTTAAATAAAAACACACTAGCTATTTACTTTTTTGTTGTTGTTGTTGAATAGCTACTTACTATATTAAGTTATGAACACTCAAAATCTTCAAATCAATAGCATAAAGAATGTTTTGTCATTGAAATTGTTGGAGCACGTACTCCAATACAGATTCAACGGATGATTGAAGATCTATTTGCCAATGTATGTTTGCTGCTTCACCAATAGAGTCTCAAACATGTCTGTAGAGGTGTGAAGACAATTTTGAAAATAAACGCATTTAAGGATAATTTAAGTCAAATAGTAAAAAGAAGATAATTAATTTTGTATGGAAATTTCTAAATTTCAGTCAGTGTTGAGGAACTGCTTATATTTTCTTAAAGGGAAGGGGGAAGCGTGTACAAATTCTTGCATATGGTGACTAGTT
Source organism: Pachyrhizus erosus (assembly GCA_026544285.1). Taxonomy (NCBI): domain Eukaryota; kingdom Viridiplantae; phylum Streptophyta; class Magnoliopsida; order Fabales; family Fabaceae; genus Pachyrhizus; species Pachyrhizus erosus. The sequence continues at coordinate 12,750 of JAMLFT010000618.1, read as the reverse complement.
AGTTGCTCTTAAATATAATAAGCATAAATTGATTGAATTAATAAAATTATTGAAATAATATGGCATGACCTATGTTACATTTGGAGTTTTGGACTAATAGGATAGTTGATGGAGTTATATATATGTTTAATACTAAATATTCAAAGTCTCATCCAAATTAATGGGTTAAAAGATGAGTATAGTCAAGAAGAGAGTCTTAATAGATAAGTTGGCTGACTAAAACTGTGTATTTGAGTAAATGTGTATATAAAATGAAGTAACAGAGCTTATAAAGCCGAAGTTGCCAGCTTGGAAAGAAAGATGAAAACACAAAAGTCCAATGTATGGGACACAGTTTGAAAAATCAAATATTAAAATCACATCACTAACGTCATCCTTGGACCTTTGGAATTTTGCAGTTTAATGGTGGCGAGTGTCCAATTAGTCACTCACAGGTCCCATTTTACGTATAATTCAAATGTAAGAGCAAGCATGTGGAATTGTGGACCTACCCAAGCATAAATAAAGGAAATTCCTTATAAAAAAAAAAAAAAAACTCTTGACTGGACATGTGTGTCGTGTAACAGTGACCAGTAAATTAAGAGATAATTTATTTTAAAAATAAAAATTAATTATTATTATTATTATTATCGTAAAATAAATAAAAAATAAAAAATAAAAATTTAAATATATAAAATTAATAAAAACAAGATGTACTCATTAAAAATGTTTATATATAAATTTTTAAAAATAAAACACCCTTACTTATACTTAGATCTGCCACTTTTATGAGTCACCTCTTTAAAGTCTATTTTTTTTTTACTGAGTTTATTGAATTAGCTGTTATATGAGACATTTTTTTTTAATAAGATATATAAGGAGGAATTGAGTTTCCATGCATATATATGTTGTGAAGGTTAAAGTGAGTTTTAAGACGAATTTTTTAATATAATTTACTAAAATTATTATAATTATGTTTTGAAATTTTTAGTATTTGAGATGTCATAATATTTTTTAATCAATAATAAAGTTAATAAATAAAATATTTCTTTAAACATTATTAATCTTAGGTGAGAATTTATTAATTTTAATTTTAAAAACTATTTTTAGAAGGAGCAACAATTATTAATGAAAATGTTGGTTATTCTTATGTTATATATGTATTTAAATATATACAAGTCAAATCAATCTTCTTTTGAAATGAGTATGCCAATCGGTGTTTGCTTTTCTACTTGTATAATTTATTTTAAATTTTTAATTCTAATGGTAAATCTAATCTATCAATATTTTAGTAATTCATATTATAAACAATTGTTAATAATAAAATATTTTTTTAGAATCCTCTCTATCTAATATATTAAATTTTTTTATTCTAAATAAATATTTTATATATTTTTAAAATGTTCAGATTTACTTTGAAATGAAATAATCAGTTGATTTATTATATATAAAATAATTATTTCTAAATAATTTTAAAGGAGATTTTACACTTACATTATCAACTATATATCAATAATCTTATTGAAGTGTTTTTTTTTTTGCAAATAGTATATTTTAACAAAAAATAATAATTTTTATTATTTGCAGTTTCCTTAAAAAAATCATTGAAATTTAATTTAGAGATAAAGATAAAAGAATGTAGATTAAAAATGATAGGTAGTTAAGAAGATTAAATAGACAAATAAAAAAAATTATTTTGATATAATTGATAGAAAATATTTTTATTTAGTTACAAATGTAGTGTATTAAAATCTTTTACAAGGGAGAAAAGAGAAATATCATTGAGAATGTTTGATTAAAAAAGTGAGAAGATTGAGGATTTTACTCTCCAAATTAATTGTGTATTTTAATAATAAATATATGAATAGGTTTAGGAAAGACAAACCTAAAAGCTTAAAAATAAAAAAATTTCTTTAAAGATTATTAGATAGTTTCCTCCTATGACAATGAGAATAAAAATATAAAATCTTTTTCTTTCAATGTTAGGTTGAATAAAATCACATAATATAGGAATAAAAGATGAAAATACTATATATAAAATAAATGAAAACTTTAGATTTATGCAATTTAACACTTTTTATCTATATCCATAGTAATATTGGAATAAAAATATTTATTATGTTAAAAACAAGATTTTTGTAAAAATACTTAAAAAATTATTTTTATAAGTAGTATATCATTCTATAAATTTTATCTCTCTACTCAAAAGTTACGAAAGAATAGTAACATTCTTCTATCATAAGATACTCATATTTTTTAGATTTACATATCTTTAATTTGAAATATCATTTCTCTTTATAAATACCTATATTTATAACAATAATAAAAGATAACTTTGACTTCTCTAAATAAGGAGACACACTTTATATGATAAAATAAATTTATAATTATTGAAATAGTTGAAAAATATAATAAAATTTCACATACATATATATGAAAATTTTTAATGTACACACTATTTTTAGTTAGAGTGCATTAACAATTTATTCTATTTTTTTTTACAAAAAAATCAGTTACTACTTTTATCCCTTAATATAAGACTTTTAAAATTAATTTATACTCTTTAAAAAAGTTATTTAATTTAATTGACAACATTAAATTTGTTAACCATTTGTATTATTTTTTTTTTCAATATTATCCCTAAAATTATTGGAACTCATCATCTTACTCTTTTTACTTAATCACTTTCTACATAATTAATGTGTACTAGTCATTTTTTCAATTCTCATAAGAAAGAAAATTTATTTACTTATTTAATTTAAAATATTGATTATAAAAAAATTAAGAATAATTTAATAAAAAATTAATGTAAAAGATAATTTGAAAATAGTCTTATAAAAATGGATAAATAAATTTTTTTAAAAAATCTTACATTTAAAGATAAAAGTAGTATCTTTCAATTTATTATTTATAAAAAATCATAATTTGAATATTTCAACAATTTTCATCTAATAATTTTATTTGCAAATTAATAATTGACTTTCCTAACAAGACTGAACTTTAAAAGAGTAAAATATAAAAAAATACAATTATTGATTATATTAAAAAATTATCTATTAATATTTTATAATTTATTATTAATATTAATATAGAATCTTAATTAAGATTTAATTCTTTAATCAATAATTATAAATTTACGGTTTAACTCTAAAAAAGAACCCTTGCGCTAGAAGACTAGAATGCAAAAAGATGAGTAACATGCAGATGGAAGAAAGGTGCACTACGCACTGCGTGAAAAATCAAGCAAACCTTTTTACTCGTTGAAGCTGCTGTTGCCTTTAGAATTTAGATTTCTAACTCCAATTTCTGTTAGGTCATGGAAACTTGTTGGTAATGGGTTGGTTGGTCGAAAGGTGGTTAATAGTACACCAATGCCATTTATAACAGTGAAGAATGAAAGAGAAAAAAAAAATACTAAGTTCGAATTTTTTTCTATTAACAAATAAACTAATAAATCAATAACTTAACATTAGTTCATAAAATTTTTAAATTCGACCTCAGTCTTTTCAAAAATGGATATTATATGTAAAAGTTGAAATATAAAAAAAATCATCAATATTGTATCTAAAATCTTAAGCATAAGAAAAATAAAAACTCGATCCACGAATCAACCTATCTATCCCGAATCTGAATCTATGTAATGTAAGTTACAAGTTAAGTGAATTATATTATTAAAACTAAATGTCATTCAATTTGCTCCACAAGAAAACTCAATTATAAATTTATATTTTTTTATGGGCAGACACTATCCATCAACCTTACCTACCAGTTCAAAATTTACAGGCTTTCCACATTGGAATTTCATATATTCACGTCTTTGAGGATCGTACAAAGCCTAGTGCAGTCCAATCCAATCAATAAACCTAATTTAGCATGAGATCAGATCCAGTGTCTTTCATTTTGCTAGAAAAAATTGTTAAGATTGACAAGCCTATTGGTTAATTAACGTTCAGCCCAAAAGGACATGACCATTATCAATTTGTGAATATAATAAAGTTTTTTCACACCCATTGAGATGTACACAACTCAGTGATAGAAATTTAGAGAAGGTAAAAAAAGAGAAATAAAAAATGTAATAAATTATGTTATATAAAAAAAGAGATAGTGAAATAAAAGATAATGTAAGAAAGGAGTGTCAGAATATCAAAATTGGCAGTCCAGAAATATTCTTTCCTTAAATATGAACCATAACTAGTTTACACTGTTTGATATTTTATGATTTGTAAACATCACATAAATTAGCTATACTCTATCTAATTTGGTATGTATAACAATACCATAGAAGGTAGATTAAATGTTTGTATACAATCGTCAAATTTATATTATATTCCATTGATGTCTGTGTTGCTCATGTAAAAGTTTCTTTCTTTTTTTTTTTTTTGGTCAAATGGTTATATCAGATTGTTTTACTGTATTCCATTGATGTCTATGTTGCTCATGTAAACCCATATTATATTTAATTGTTTTATTGTATATTAAACAAAACAATTTTCGTTCTATTAACTAAAGAGTTAAGTCTTGCCCAATCCTCCATGTGATATATATCAACAAAATATATATCACAAAAACATAACACGAGCATTAAGATTGTGACAAAAATAGGGGTGTTTTCTTGGTATACCTTTATTAAGTAAATGCTAATAAGTCTTCAATTTAACCTTTTATTTGGGGAATATTTCCCTATGTCAAAGGAAACCCATATACTCAGCAATTCCACCAAACTCTCTTTGTCCTCCTTCTCTCCACCTTTCCAAGCCTCAAGGTGATCGTATTGCACCTAATATAGAAATTAATAATGTACATCCATTTTCTTCAATCCTCCACCATAAATCAAACAAAAAACTTGCACATATTTGTATAAAAGAATTTGTACTCTTCAGCATGACCTCATTTGTATGCAATTCAATGTTACATGACTTTTGTTAACAATGGAAACACAAATAGAACAAATTCAGAGTACACGTTCACTAAGAATTCCCAGAATCTCTTCAATTGGTAGAGAGTCAGAAATCATAGAGAATTTACAATATACGAGCCTAAAGGACATTATGTGTAACACACCAACAGGTTATTATTTCACCTTATATGAGGGAAATGATTTTGATTCAACAATTACTATCAGAAACGAGTTGGTCAAGCGCGCAGCCTCAGTTTACCTACAATCTGCGGCGTTATTGGTGACCAGAAACCAAAATTGCTTTGTGTCATTTTGGGAAAAGTTAAAGATACGAGCAGCTTCCTATTCACGATGGAAGGTTATGGGTGCAAACCCATTCAGGGCTTGTCTTTGGCCAATTTACAAGTTTATAAATCACATGGTTGGGGGTATTCGTTCACTTCCATAAAGGAAGTACCGTTTTAGAACTTGATGTTTTTGTTCCTTTAAGTTTTTGACTTTGAAAAATGTAAACAATATTTTCTAGAAGACTCTCCTTTTAACATTTTCAAGTGACTAATTGAAATTTATTAAAAATCATCAATTACAAAAAAAAAAATATTAAAAAGAGAATGTATAAAAAAGTATAGTTAACATTAAAATGTTTTAAGTTATATTATGTTATTTTTATTTTTTATATAGGTTGTTTAAAGTTTAATTTTTTACTATGAAATTCATGTGAGTAAAGAGATTTGTTGATGATGTCTTTATTATTATTATTCATAAAAATAATAACATAAAGAAATACTTTAATATTATTAAATAAAGTTTAATGGTCATGTATTAATATTATAAAATAATTTTATTTTATTATTTAATCATAACTTATTCTTTATATAATTTTTAAAATAATTATTATAAAAATTAATAAATTTATTATATATAATCATTTATGATTAAATAACATTATCAGTATATAACTTTTTTTTTCTCTATGCATCAGGAATATGCTCTAGTGTTGTTAGCAAAGACTTATCCAAAAAATTAACGTATAGGTCTAAATTGTAAACAATTTTATCAAGTGATAGTCACTCGGCTACCCTTTGGACAATAAAGGATCTTCCTTGTAAAGATTATCCACCAAACATAATTTTAATGATATTAAGGAGAATGAAACAAGAAGATGAGAAACAATTCCAATTTTTTTTACCGTCTTAATTTCAAATTCTTATCTACTTACATCAATGTATATTGACTTACATATAACCCTGAGTAATGGTGTGTGTATTTTGTTGTTTCGGGTACGTAGAAAGTAGGGACTATACATGGTTTTAAGAGTAATTCTAAAATACATGATTGTTCTGAATTGGCAACAATGTTGTTTTTCCCACAACCAATATGCAAGTGCCATTATGACTGTTTAGCATTTTTCTTTCAATATTTCAAAAATTTTTTGACAAAGAACCATAGTGCATATGATTGTTATAACCCTTGGTAACTCCAAATTTTTCCGTCACTTGTTATATACACTGCGGATTATCAGCGTTAATGCTGCTTAAATTTTTTTTTCATAAGCTCTCCTAAAATAATAATATATGGACACACAGTATATACTACTTAAATTATCTTTCGTTTTTAGTTATTTTATTTTTTTATCAAGTCATATTACCTATTACACGTATATTTCTCTTCTTGAATGTCTATAGGTACGTGAGTGTTCATGAACCATTTTTTATTCTCATAAAATACAACAACGTTACTCTTATGGGATAAAAAAATAAGAGTGAAAATTTTAATATGTTATGAAAATTTCACCCCAAATTTCGCCTTATCTGGACCAAAATAACCTTAATTATGAAGAGCTCAATTTTGTGTTTATGTGATTTGTTAAAACCTAACATTTATGGAAGAATCCAGGGTGTAATCCATCTACCCCCGAGGGTCTTTGAATGGCCACAAACGACAAATTGAAGAAGCATTGATTTCCATTTTCCAGTACGAAGGGTGCCCCTGAAGCAAATGCAAAAAAGAGGGGAGGGGACATTGCAATTTGTTAAGAGCATCTTTAGTAGAAATTACTTAAAAATTAGTAACTGGTGTATATAGTGAGTTTCAGGGTCAATATTGTTAATGTAAAAGAAAGAGAAAACTGCAGTTAAACAACTGTCGCAGGAGCATAAAGATAATTAGTTCACACCACTCTTTTTCGAGGAGGGAACTAGCTAGATTGGTTTGAACTATGAACTAGGTGAGAAAAATCTGTATAACTTTTTTTATTTGCAAAGATAAAAAAAATGCTCTAATGGAATTGGACGAGGGAGTTAGGTTTTTAAAATTTGGTCCAATATGGATCTTATCAACAATCCATTTCTAAGCGTTGTTTATTGTTTATGAATCCACAAATTTTACAACTTCAAAGTTTGGATAATTCTAAATTATTTTATAATATCTTTCTACTCATTTTATTACTTATTCAATAAAAATATTATATATATATATATATAATTTATTAAACACATCCAATTTTTGTTTAATATATACTTTCTTTATGAATTATTGAGAAGATAATTAATAAGATAATCTTATTAGAAGATCTAAAATTACCTGTTTATTTGACGTCCAAAATTGTGTATAAAATTAGGTAGGAATGGAATTAGAGTTTGAGGTTGTCTGGTTTGAAGGAGAAATAATTTTTTTAATAAATATACTCCGTTGTCCTTGTAACAATGCTATGTTATTTTTTTAACTGAAAGTTGATTTTGCATATTGCATAATCAATCATGCTTATTTACATAATTGATTATATTATGTTTTGATAACATAATTGATTATGCTTACTACATAATAGTTTTTATGGCTAATATTAACATACTGGACCTTGTTTTTCTTGTTTAGATAGCAACTAAAATGGGCTCGCGATTGTCACTAGGGTGGATAACATTAGTAAACTTTTGTGACAGTGACTACTTTTTCTTTTCTTTTCTTCTCATTTGAGCGTGGAACTTCTAAAGCTTGACATTTTTTTTTAATTCTTTTAATCTATTTCATCTATATCAAATCATTGAAATATGTCACTTTTTGCATTCTTTTTTCCCCTCTTTTTTTTATCCATTACATTTCACATATATCAAACAGAGAACGCAACCGGAATTCAATCTTGCAACTCGTTCATGAGTCTTGGATAAAGGATTCAAACTTGTAAACATGGATCATTATAATGTTCGTGAAACTATGGTATTATAGAGTCTAATTTAGTAAGATATTTAGTTTTATTTACTTGCTAACATGAAGAAAATAAACAAAAATACATCTAATTGATTAACATTACCTGGATGTAACGTTAGATGTTGTGGCTCCCAGCTTCCACATCCTTAAATTAATTAGTATGTAACGCATAAAGTGTAGGTAGACAATTTGTAGAAGTAATTTAAAGAGTTGATAGTTGGTGGTGATATTATTTTGATATTGTAGGTAGCAGTGAAACTCAAAGCAATGGCAGAATGACACGTAACATTAATAGACTTAAGAGAAAGGAATTTCTAAAGGCATTATTGGGATATGATAGCATGCAAATGTGGCAGCTTTTGCTTTGCCTAATTTACTCAGCAGCAGGTGATATCTGAATTCAGTGAATTGTGTGATTCGCTTCCCTCTTTTCTTCTCTTCTCTTCTCTACTCTTCTCCAACACCAAAAGACGCGTGAGCCCTCCTCAACATCTCTTTTCGTACGGTTACTTACATATTCGTCTTTCAACTTTTTTTTTTTATTCCCATTGAACCCGACAGCCCGACATTAAATCCTGAAAACGCCGTCGTCTCTCTCTCTCTCTCTCTCTCTCTCTCTCTCTCTCGCATCAAGCCCAAACAATCAATGAGACAAACACACCTCCACCCTAACCACCTTCCTTTTTCACTTCATTTTTTTACCACTTTTAGTTTATTTTTACAATAATGCTTTTTACTTTGGTTAAGATATGTTCGTTTAACTGCATAGTCTTTTGATTAAATTAGTGTTATCTGATTTCACTTAATGAAAAAAATCATTAATATCCTTTACATTTTTCAAATAAGAAATATTTTGAAATTTCAAGTACTACGTAGTATAAAGGATCATTTTTAAGTGAAAAAAAAATAATACGAAATCAAATCAAATTCAATCATTTTGGTGGAATTGACAAAACCAAATTCTTGAATCAAGTTCACAATATTTTTTTATTTTTGACCGAGTGGGAAATTGATTATCTGTCATATTTATTATACTCGTTTTTCTTTTTTTTGTGTACAATGATTTATTATACGCGGTAGACTTTAGTCACCAGCAATCAATATTTGTGTTCAATTCATGAGCTTTATATACAATACCTAAATAAACTTGCGTACAGTTCTAAGAGTAAACGAGGGCGTACTTCAAAAGTAAAATACAATATTACTAACTGTAAACAGCTCAAGATTTTATGAAATATATTATACATGAGAGAATAGTCATATTAATTCTTGAAATATTTAGGAATTGGTCATATTAATATTTGAGAAATGAAAAGTGTTCTTCAAGTATTTTGAAGGGCAATACTTCAGTCAATACCAAATTAGATGCATATATGTAATAAGACTTTTATTCATCTTCTTCCATATCTGTGACGATGTTGATTTGCATATGCAAGTTTAAAGAGCATTTTTTTTCTTTCAGTTTTTCCATTTCTTCCAACAAAAGACACCTATATCTCCTCACGCAGATCTTTTTAATTAAAATACTAAAATCCATTTTATATTTGAAGAAAAATGCAAAAAACTTTGAAAATAAGAAATTTATATTTGCTTACAATTTTTAACTTATAATTTAGTTAATGTATGTTGGGAATGATGCAATTGCATTCTAGTTATATAACATTCTCGATTCCTTGCGAATTGAAGCAAAATATCTTTGCTGTTTTAAAATGCTAATTTAATTGTAGTTTGCTTAACTATTAGGTTTTCCTCAGTAAAACGTTTATACATTAACTCAATCAATGGATTTGATTATGGAATTAGTTCAACAGAAGTAGTATAACCTAGTGAAGCTATGGATATATTACAAGAATTGCAAGGTTGGCAAGTGATTTACTCCATTCAAAAGGAGAGTTAGAGTCTATCAGTTTTTGCTAGGAATCGATTTAGTATTTGACTTCTCAATCGATCAAATATTAAAAGCCACATCTCTTTAGTTCTTCCTTATTAGTAGTCGCCTCTTTTGTAACTTGACTTTTGTCTCTGGAGTACTTGTCCACTTGCTTCTGTTGCCCACATGTCTAATCGCCAAACGTACCCATCATCTTTGTGTACTGCGATGGGAGCACACAATTTCCGACTAGTTTTAGTACATGTGACATGAACTATAGTGCTTTTGTAGTTGCCAGTGATTGAGTTGAGAGGATTAAAGAAACTTAGAAATGGGTGGGGTAAATAATTTTTGGACTTTTATTGCCTTTTGCTTCAAGTACCAAATAGAATTTATTGAGGGGATTTCTGTTGCTTTCAAAAGGAAAAATGGGAGAAGGAAAAAAAAAGAAAAAGTTTCCCATTAACCTCAAATGTGCAAATTAGATATTATAAAGATGAAATTCTAGATCATACGTACAGTCAACATTATAACATAATAACTCACGTCGTATCTTTTCAGTGTGAATTTGATGATTTACCCATTTATATATATAAAGAACAAGAGTAAGGATTAAAAAGAAACAAAAATGCAATTCCTTAATTTTTTACTTGGCAAATGGAAATAAATAATGATCTTCCATTATCCATTATGTCCTTTAAAAATATACCCTAGAGTGAGTTAAGATGAATTCCAAAGATGGTAAAAATTGATCGATTCCTTTTTGACCTTGGACTCAGGAGTCGAGTCCCACTAGAAAATGAGATGCTAAAAAGACTTGGTTAATTACCAACCAACCAACCAACCAACCTAGATGGTTAATTAGCTTGTTCAATACATTATATAAAGTCACATATAGACACACACCATCTTCATTCATATGTATGGTCTCTCTCTCACTCTCTCTCCAAGGAAATAGCAAGCAAGTAAGTAAGTAAGTAACAAACTAAGAATGGGGATGATGAAATCGGGTATGGAAGAAACGGAGGCATCCGAAGCAACATCGATGAGCCCTTACGATGTGGTGCAGCGGCTCACGTCGTGCAACGCGGTGGTGGTGTTCAGCTCCAGCGAATGTTGCATGTCCACGGTGGCGAAGCGTCTTCTGTTCAGCCTGGGGGTTGGTCCCACGGTGGTGGAGCTGGACCACCACGCCGCCGGTCCGGCCATCCATGCCCTCCTCTTCCAGATCACTGGTACCCACCAGCCCCTCCCCGCCGTCTTCGTCGGCGGAAAGTTCCTCGGTGGCGTCCAGACCCTCATGGCCACCCACATCAACGGCACACTCATTCCTCTCCTCAAGCAAGCCGGAGCCCTTTGGCTTTAACTTATTCATTTTCTGTTGCCTAATATAGTTAATTGCCTAATTATATAAATGTGTAAGCAACCATTAATATTTTATGTTCATATGATTAGGATATCAATGTTTCATTTTACATGAAATGACTATGTGGTGATATTAATATATTTATCCAGTAAATTTTTATTAATATTTACAAATTTCAACCACACTAGGCCGTGTTCAGAGGGTTCTTCTATTATGTTATGTATTTCTTTCCGCAACAGATACAGAGGAATACATACCATATTCTCTTCGTTATCACTATACATCATGGTAGCTGCATACTATTTTCCTTTTTAATTATTGATTATTATTCACAATTTGACTCATCTAAATTACATTACTCATTTTAGAAAGTCTTATATGATAAATAGGTCATTTCAGTTGTTATCTTCACATTCATAACAATTACCGGATAAGTATTATTGTTTTTTTAATTAGTAACTATTTTAAAAAGAACCAAATCCTATCAACCATGCCGAAAAAGGTTATTTTAAAGTTTGTTTCTTTTTATATGTGTGATGATAAAATGAATGAGAAAAATTAGTTGGGGGTCTCCGGCGCCGGTGAGTTTGCATTTTGAGAGAAAGAAGCAGAATAATAAAGTAGGGTGGTAGTGGTACCAACTGAAAAGGATGATATTGAAATGCATGCAGATAATATTGGAGTTTTTAAGAGTGAGAGAGAGAGAGAGAAGACACGTCATAGATATAATATCCGTACGAGATGATTAGTGTTTATGATGGATGCATAATGTGATCACATCAAGGGCATGTCATGTGTGTTTAGTGTATTCACACATATCATGCCATGCGGACTGCTAAGAAAAACCGTTTGGGGTATCTTCTTTGTTCTTCAGACTCTGTTATACTGCAGAATGACCTCAGGGTCTATTCAAATATCAAAATCTCCCTATATTTTCAACCTTTATTTACTAATAATTGAGAGGATTCTTAAACCCATACACAGAATTTTTTTTTATTTACTAAGAATACCAGGATTGATAGCATTGCCTGTTGATGGCAAAATTTAATCATCATTATCTACAAACTTATACAATTATCATTTGGATTTAATATACTCCTCCCTCATTTATAACTAATTTACATTTATTGATAAAGTTACATTATTTAATTAATAATATTAAATTTATTTATAATTATAATATTTTTAAAAATTTATAAAATTCTTTAAATTAGCTATATTACTTTTGTTAACTAAATTATTTCTTCTATTTTAAAATGACCGATGTTTAAATTTTTTTATATAAATTAAAAAAAATAAGTATTTTAAAAAATAAAATTTATTGTAAGACAATTTTATCAATTTATCTTTTTTTAACAAATGTATTATTAAGTGTTTTAATATTATAATATTTATTAAATAATAAAATTTAAATTAATATTTTAATATTTTATT
>JAMLFT010000617.1:0-39142 GCA_026544285.1 Pachyrhizus erosus | reverse complement strand
TATATATATATATATATATATATATAGATTACCAGTCTTGAATTATTTAATTTTATAAATTAAGTTCGTAAGTTAAAAAGGAATTGTAATTTAACTCTTAATCTTTTATAATTTTTGTAAAATTCTTGAAATCAATAAAAGTGCCATAATTTGTTATATGTTTTTACAGTTTCAAGCTGCCATAAATAAACTACAGGACCCAATTACAAAAATATTACAAGATCAAAGACATAATTACAATTCTCTCTTACTTTAGAGACTTAATTAAAATTTTTCAAAAAATTCAGAAAATAATTATTATATTAAACTTATTTTATTAATATTACAATACACCTTAAATTAAGTCATCCTTAATTATTTAATTCAAAATAAACTTACTTTGCATTGCTTTTGATTGGAAACAAATAGTAAAGAAGGGATAATTTTTAATTATTTTGGATTTGTTTGTGCTTAATTTTTTAAAAGAACATTATTTTAATAAAACAAATACATTTTTAATTTTTTAATGTATTTGTCTAAAGTGTTTTATTTTAAAATAAAAAAAATAGGTCTTACCTTTTTTTTTAAAATTATTTATTTTAAAAGAAATTATTCAGAAATATTTTTAAATTTAAACTAATTGACCCTTTATCTTATTTTTTTAATCACCACAATTAGAGTATGTGACTCTTTTATGGGACCACGAGATATGTCTATAAACTTTAATCATTTTGATCACCTATAAGACTAATTATTAGTCTAGAGTTTAGTCATCCTTAAATTTCATCATCACTCTCCAAGAGTTTATTATTTAATCTTCTTTAATTTAAAAAATTTGAATCAAAAGAAAGGAGCAATAACATAAAAAGACTAAAATATTTTTCCTTTATTTTTCTCCAATATTTGATGACTTAGAATTGAGAAATGTAGTATATGATTTGTAGATTGTTCGGACTAAACTTACCTCTTCCCCTTTCATTAATATTTATAATGTACATTATTTTTATTTTTTCTTTTATAAACTAATTAAGAAGACATTCTCTTTACCCTTACTTAATTAAACCAAACAAAATAAAAAAGATTTTCGTCTTTCGTTCCCTCTCCTCCCTTCCTTTTAAAATTTTCATCATAAGTGATAATAAGCAAACAGGAACAGACAGCATAAAACATACAAAAAAGATACAAAATGGATTGTAAATCACTATAAGTTATAACCAAATAGATTAAAAAGAAATACATTAATTGCACAGAACCATAGACATAAGCAGAGAAGTGGAATGAAAGGAGGAAGACCGATATTTACATGGGCCAAGCACGATGGATAACGAATGTGTCATTTGGTAAAAGGTTTTTCTTGGGCTTTGCAGTAGTTGGATCGGATTTGATCAGTGAAAACCTGGGCCTAATAAAAATAAACTATTCTATATTATCCAATTATATTATTAAACAATTAAAATTTTCGTTTAATTGTGGCAAATTTACATGCAGGGAGGTATATTTGAACTAAAATAACAGAGAAGTCCATAACAGAGAAGTCGACACAAGGTAGGAAATGGACAATTGACTTGTCGACTTATTAAAATATTTTTTAAAAAATAATTCAGAAAAATCGACTTTGTCATTATCAACTTATTAAAATATGTGTTTACTTTCGACAATGCTTGTCTATTTAAAAAAATAAAGTAAAATAAATAATGATATTATCTACTTTCTTTTTTTATTTTAAAAATTGACAATGATATTATCTATTTCTTTTTATATATAGTTTTAAATATTTAGAAGTATACAGTTATTGTCTATTTTTTTTTTAAAAATGATAATGCTTTCTCAGAGTCATTATTATATAACTTTAAAAGTAGTGATAAAATAAATTAAAAATATTATTTTACAAAAAAAATTTATCAGCTTCACACTAATCGTCTATTGTTTTGCAAAGGTTTAATCCTTTGTGATTGTTGTGGTCAAAAAAAATTTCTTTGAATATCACCACTTTTTTGTCATTACACTAAAGGATGTAATGTTAGTTTTAATTCGAGTTAAGGTGTTGATCATTATTGTCAATATCATTTTCATAAGTATTACTTTGACCGATGTTGAATGGATTTAAAGGACAATATTCTTCAAAGTGAGTGTGGTGAGATGTTAATAGCATGGTCTACTTTCATAATTTTAAAAAATATATAATAAAAGGGTACTTGTCCAACTTTTCAAATTTACAAAACAAAAATGAAAGTAAACAATGTCATTGTCTACTTTCACATTTTAAAAATAAAATAAAAAAAAAGTAGATAATATCATTGTCAACTTCCATTATAGAAATAAGAAAATTAAAATAGATAATTCTATTGTCGATTTTAAAGTAGTTGACCACTTATTTTATTTAATTGACTATGCAATTTTTTTTTATTTTTTAAAATAATTTAACAAATCAATGAGACAGATATCAATTTATTATGTGATTTTGATATTTTTAGTGTTGATTTACTTCATCTTCGAAAAGTCTTTTCTTTTGTACTAAATGAAAAAATATTATTTTAATTTACATCCTGCGAATAAAAAGACCTTTAATAGTACATTTTAATTTAAACTGTGTAGAATTCAATTCATAAGTTTTTTTAACCATAAAAGTCCTTTTATTTTTAACATGGTTATTAATATTTTTTTATTATCATGATATTAGTATAAAGTATTTATGAACTTTATTGATGACTAATCTACATTGAGAAACATTGTTGATCACCTTTTAGTGGGGTCTTCTCAACATTCTTTTTTCATCTACAAAACTCAAATTTGAAACTTTAGTTAAAATATATAAGCTCAATTTTACTCATTTCTTTTTCTATCTAATCTAAAACCCTCAAATTCTTTTATTTTTATTCAAATATATTGGGGTTTGTAATGTAATTGAAAAATAAATAATCTTAAAAGTTTAGAAGTACAAAACTTGGTAGAATTTTAATAAAATTTGAACTTTTTTTTTTATTTTTTATATAATTTAATGTCATGATTGGTGAGTTTTTCATAAAAGGATTAAAATCATTTAATAGATTTAATTTGTGGAGATTTTTAATAAGAATGAAAAAATTTAGATTAAATAAAATTTTGAAATTTTCCTTTTTTAAAATTTAAAGTGAAGGGATAGCACTTCTATCTACAAGAAAAGTTATTTCCAGCTCAAGGAGAACTTAAAAAAGTACTTATATTGATCTCACTCCAAGATGGGAGAAACTGGAATCTAAATCTTCTCACAGATGAAATTCTATCTTATTCTAACCAATCAACTTGAAATTAGATTGAATAAAATTAACTAAGATACTACATGTGTTTGATTTTAAATACAAAGGAACTTAATTTGTTGGCTAAATATATTTAAAAAAAGACTTAAAATATAATTTTCATTCTTTGCTTAAGGATTTTTACAATGACATCTGATAAAAAAATTATGTTAAATATAATTTATAAAATAATTATTATAAAATTTAATAAATTTATTATACATAATCATATGCAATTACGTGACAATATAAAAAATAATTATCATGAACACATAATAATTAAATTCTAAGATATGTGTCAAATTAAGGAGATCAAAAGTATAATGAAAAAAAAATAATTATTATGACAATTATTGTATAAAAAGTCAAATATTTTTAATAATATCTCAACATATCATTAAAAGATAAAAACATTTTACAGTTGTAATGCGTTAAAATAATCAAAACATTTTTAATACAAAATAACTTTAAAAAAAATGCGTCATCTACATAATATAAGGACTCGGCTGATCCAACAAACACTTTATAGTTGCAATGCATTGAATTTTAAACATTTTTATACTACATAATTTTTTTAAAAAATAAAACAAGTCATGTACCTCATATACCTCTTTAATCCATATATTGTTGTGAATTTGAATGTAAATACTCTACTTTAAAGAAAAAATGCATTTATGAAATGATCCATTCAATTTAAAAAGAAATTAAATGATCCAAGTTAAGGATCGAAAAAAAAAGCTGAATAGAAAGACCAACAAGAAGTTGTTCCCTTGAGTTGTAGGGGAGGACCCTTGTGTATAAGGAGAATATAAAGTTGTAAAACAAAGGTCACTTTCATTGTTTATCATTCACATATTTGAGATTTGAGGTTTGTAGATCTAGATAATTGTTTGTTGGTTGATCATTGAGACTTGAGACCAGACATTATACTCTCTTATATTACAAAAGCCTAGGCCCCTTCTATGATAATTTGACAATTCTATCAATTCTATATATGAAACTAATTAAGTTTCAACTCTAAACTGAAAGCAAAACAAAAGGATAAAACAAACATATTTGACTATCATGTGAGCCTTATATAATAAGCATGACAAATGGGGATATACCATGTAATTAATCAATCATTATTCTTTTTCTTTATTTTAGGATAAAAATGTTTTTTTTTTACTTAATGGATACAAAATGTTAGGTTACAATTGTCAAGAGATTGAAATTAAGTACAATTGAGCATAGAACAAGATTGATGAAATATCATCTCATGATTACTTGTTGAGATTTCTTTTTACTACTACATATTAGACTTTTTGTAACATTTATAAAAATGTTGTTATTGAGAACTAGTTAATGCTACAAAATATCTATATTAGTAACATTTTTTTTAAAATGTTACTATTAATATGTAAAAATGTTGTTAAAAGTCTTTAGCAACATAGGCTTTATACAACATTGATAAAATGTTGTAGTAATATTTAACATTTTTTTTATAATTTGACAATATTTTTCAAATGTTGTTAAAAATATATTTTATTATAGTGTTCAAGATATTATAAAAGAAAACATATATCATATCCATTAATTAATAAATAAAATTGTATATGAAATTCTTCTATTGACATCTAATTGGTATTATATTATGGAAGGTTAAACTATTGAAAAATTATATGTCAACGAAGTTAACGTAATTTAAAGAGAAATTATTAAAGTTACATGTTGTAAGTGATAAATAATACTTCACAACCTTTGATGTAAATTGTGAAAAACAACCATCAATTCTCTTATTTGTCTTTCTCTAAGAAAGACTATGTATGATGTGTATATGTGAATAATTTATAAACAAATTAGTAGAAGTAAGAATTTATTATTCACATGCATGAGATTAGGGACGAAAATATGAATGTGACATGCATATTATCATTTTAAAGATCAATTTGTGATTTTTTTTTTATAAAACAAGAATAATCTTAAGGACTTAATGTTTGACAAAATCACATTAAACTCTATGTTTCAAAATTTGTTATTTTTTCTCCTTTGTCAATCATATGTCAAATTGTTTTTTTATGTGTTGAGTATTAAACTTTTTGGTTGCTAAGGTCAAAACTTTTTGGACAAACATGGAGTTTCATCAACTCTTAGAGACTCAAAGTCATATTTTTATGATTAAAGATCCGACGAAGTAAATTCATATGTATAAGAACATTAATGAGAGCTTAAATTTATAAAATTTTTAATGATTTTTGTATCTGTTATGAATAAGGTATAATTTATGGCACGCACGATGAAATCACTTATATAATTAAGTGGAATTACTTGTGTAAGATTGTGGCGAATTTTTTAAAGCAATTTTAATATCAAATACTTATGCATAGCTAGCTTATTTAGGATCTATTTAGATAAATTTATCTATAAGCATTTATAAAAGAAAAAAATAAATAAATAAACTAAAATATGTTTTTTCATAGATAAAATTAACTTATGAGCTAATTTGTAGAAACTCTATCCTATAATTTCTTTAAAAGATGAATTTTAACTTATTCATAAGTTAAATTTAACTTATGAAAAAAATTCTTTTTATCTTTTTATCTCTTTTTTAAGTATTTTTAGATAAGTTTATCTAAACATATCTTTATTTTAAAATATATACTTTTCTGTTTTAAAATAAGTGTTATGTACTAGATTATTTTACATAAATAATAAATAAATAGATAAATGTGAGAGAATAAAAATATTATAAAATTAATTTAATTATAATTTTTATTGCATATTATTATGAGCATTAAGAAGTTAAATGGAAGTGTAATGTTAAAAGAAGCATATAAATAAATTAGTGGAGACATGAACTCACGTGCCTAAAATTGGATTAAATGAGTTTAGAACAGGGTAAATCCTCCTATTTGCACCCCAAGTGCGCCAAATAATAGGCCTCCTAAACTTTTTAATTTTTGCCTTAATTATTTTCCGAAAATAATTTTAACTTCAAATTTAATCTTACCCGAATATTACATTTTTTTGCTACATTTTGTACTTACTCCACCTTTTAAAAAAAATGGGGGAATAATTCCCCAACATGGATTAGAGCCTCCTCTATCGTTCTAAAGTTTTTATCCTAAAGAAACATTCCCCCATTTTTATTTAACCGTTTGTTTGAAAAAATCCTTTAAACAAGAACCCTAATTTATGTTCTCCTTCTCTCCCCTTTCACTTTTTTTTCTGAAATTATGGACTTTTGGTCATTAAATCTTATAATTTGTGTTGTCCCAATTATTACCAGGAAAAGTCCGTTAAGTTTTAAAAGACAATTGTCACACATCTCAAACTCAATTCATGATTTAAAAGACCCATTTGTAATTTCCTAATTCAAAATGTCACAACATATTGGAAATTGAGATTAGGTTTCCTAATTTTCACAGTGGATTTGAATCTTGGAGAACTGCTATATGACTCGACAGGCACCGTTACCTATATTCATCGTCAGATCCTAAAAGGCACATTTTCACTTTTTTTTTTTTAATGTTTAAAGCAAAGTCAGAGAAATGGTTAGACCCAACAAAACTAAAACAAAAGCAAAATCCAAAAGAATTAAAAGCATTGGACCAACCAATCGGGATGAAAAATTACACTTGTCTCCTACCCTTTGACATGGATTTGCAATTTTGCATCCCTCTAGAAATCGATTAGTGTATCAAATGTATTATAGGATCTTATATTAAATAATAAAGACCATTCTACATTTCATATAATTAAACTTGGATATGTTGTACTTAGGTATTCCCTCGCTAATTTGAAAGGTTCAGGCATATTTCTCCTTTCCTGTGGAGACACATAACATTCATCTTAAAGTGTAAACATTGGAGTATTAAGTAATGCAAAAGTAAATTACAAAAGCATAAAAAAAAATGCATTATTTGATCATGCTTTAGATTTGATATTCTTTTCCCCATCATTTGTCTTTATTATGTTATAGAATGCATTACTTAACCTCGCATTGAAAACTTAACTCTTGCAGTTTCTAATAAAAAAACAAAAACATACATACGTTCCAATATAAATATATGACCAAGATTAATTTAAATAGGCATCTCAATTATGTTTAACGATTTTAAGTTAGTTTATTAAAATCAATTTTATACAGCTTTAAGTTTTTAATGCAAATAAACTTTTAATCACATAAAGGTCATTTTCACTGTCATTATCTGAAAGGATTATTTTGAATTAAAAAATGTTACTTAATAAAATTTATTATTAAAATTTATAACTTGATATTACTTATATAAACATCATTATTTATATAAATAATGCTATTTAAAAATTTGTTAAGAATAAAAAATAGTTTTTAAATTCTGAATTAGAAAAATTAATAGATTATTAAATTTATAAAAATAAGTTACCATCCATTTTAATAACATTAACATTAGATTTTTTTATTTAAATGATTGAATATATATGATATTATAAAGTTCACAAAATTAAGATGAACAATTCATTTAAACAAGCTGATGTAAATGTTCTAAGAAATTTTTTTTTAAATATTTCCATTACTTAATCAATGTTAAAAATAAATTATTGATTACATGTTTGGTTAATAAGAAAAATCAATTTTACACATTATAATTTAAATTAATAGCTAAAATTAATTTAAACATAAATATAAAATATTTTATATTTAGACTTAAATAACATTTTAATTTCTATAAAATAAGATATTTTTATTTTAGTTCTTATCAATTTTTTTATTTTAATTTTAGTCTTTATTATTAAATAACATTAACTTATAATATACTAATAAGATTGATAGTGGTCAAAAAATTTTAAAATAATCATATATAATATTTTATCTTTAAATTATCACATGTTTAAAATAAATAGTGACATCAAATATATTGACAAAAATTTTAAAATATAATTTTAAAAAAATTATATAATTATTTTATTATATTTTTTAATAAATTAATAAATTTATTGGATAATAAATATTTTAAATTAATAAATTTCATTATATCATCTATTAATATTTTTATTGGATAATAAGAATAAAAAATTATGCAAGAATTAAAATTTAAATAAAATTTTTAAAGAATTAAAATTAAATTTTTTTTATTTTTAACAAATTCTTGGACTAAATAATTATTTAGTAACCATCACCGTTAATCTTATATAAAACTAATTAAACTTTTTTTTTGTGACGTGATGGGCGAACACCCCAATCAATCACTAACCACCGTTATTTAGACTAAATTATTTGTTGATTAACCATCACCGTTAATTTTATATTCAACTATTCTGAACTGACACATAATTAATTCAAAAGTATTAACAAATATTTTTTAAATACACTTAATTATGGCAGCACTAGATTCAATGTGATGTGACTTCTTCACGCAATTGTCACAATAACTAATTTATTTAAACATCCTGTCAAGGAGTTTAAATAAATAAAAAACTTTATTAAAAATAAAATACATTTTAATAATCTTTACGTCTAAAAATAATAATCATTAACTATCAGTTAATATTAAAACAAACAAAAAAATACTAATCACACATAAAAAAAATTATTAGATAATTTCAAATTAACATACGTCCATAATCTTATCAAATCTTATATAATTCATATTTAAGTTTTTTAATTTTATAAAATAATATTTAATTATGCAAATATTATTTAAAACAAACAGTAATTATAAATCACCAAATAAATTTTAATCACACACAATCCAGTCGGTAAACAACTCCCATTTCAATCCCAAGACCCTTTGAAAGGACATTTGAATATTCTAATATTGTAGGGACTAGCCATTTTGAAAAGGAAATTTGTATAAAACATTTATTTGTCACATCTCCACCAAGGAAAACCCACCTTTGCTATAGCAGGCGTGGACCTCACTTCTCCACCAACCATCACAGAGCAGGTTTTACCTTTCAAGTTGGCATAAATAAAATAATGTGGTGTACGGACGGCACACCCACAACACTCATTCACACATGCACAACACAGATTGTTTGATCTGAGCACAACATGTGCTCATTGGCTCATCACTAAATCAAGGAGATTGATTAAATGTGTTGGGGAACTATAAAAAAAAAAGGCTTCATAAAGTCCATTCAATATCATTAAGAAGCCGTACAGCTAAAAAAGATATATCTATATATATAAGAAATTTTGTTTCCCCCTTTCTTCTTAAGTCCCCTAAGATGAGACTTGCATGTTGAGGAAACTGATGAAGACTGTTGCTACACTGAACAACTTTCCCTGACTATGCAATAGATTCCCAGCAATTAGATAACAACACATGACTTAATTGTTTTAAATCCAACACAAGTCAGTGCAGGACAGCCTGAAATGTTACACAACTCTAAAGGACACCGCCACTGCTAGACAGAAGAAAATGGGTATACCAACCTTGGAATAGATGCTGTCCTAGTTTAAAAGGTGATAAAATAAATGAAGAAAAAAATTACAAATAAAAAAATCGTTACACCAAATTTTATGAAAGCTTTATTTTATTTTGTGTTTTGTTTTGGCAATCAATCAGAAAATATTTTAGGGAAAACAAAGTCAAAGGCATACTCTTATTGTGAAATGCTTTGCTTTGAATTATAAGTGCAGCAAACCATGTACCAGATAAGTAGATATATTACAAGTCTGAAGGAGACACGTCAGAATAAAGTATATAGAATAGAAACTAAAAATATATGTAGCTATTGTATTTTCAAATGCTATATAATAATCCAGTATCCATGAATAACCAACTTTACCACCAAGTACACCTTGTATAAACTGTTGAAACACAAATCATATTAATATTAAGCTTTACTTGAAGAACAATAGAGTAAAATGGAGAAAACTCAGACACAAAAGTGTCTATAGCAGCATTTGATTGTATGGAGAACAACCTACGGAGCAATTCTAAGACTGGGCTCAAAGCAAAACCCAGTAAAAAGCTGTAGAGGGAACCTCTTGGTTACTGGGCATTTCTGTGACCATTTCCATTGTTTAAGGTTCATGTCAAATGTGAGAAGTGCTGGAGATCCATAACTATGAATATATATCAGATCATCTGTACCACTGCTCGCAAAAACATCATCAAGCTCCCCAAAGCCTTGGAAGTATTTATGGGGCATCCGAACAATCTCTTCCCACTTCCTATCATTAAGAATCCAGATACCAATTCCTTTTATTATATCAGGACGATCATGCTTACCAATTCCTCCCACCATTACAAGCTTCTCCTTCATATTCATCAGACGGCCACATGTTAAAGAACAAGGTACAGCAATAAAGCTCCTTCTCAAGGTAGCTTCTGAAGAGTGATTAGAGATATTGTATGCAATCAGCGCATGACGACTTTCTGATGGAACACCCCCGGCTGAGTAAACTAAAAAGTATAGCACATCATTGCATATCACACTCTCATCACCACCTCTCCACCCCATCAAAACCTCTGTTGAAGTTGTCGTCCAGGTATCTTTCTTTGAATTGTATATATGAATTGAGATATCCCACTGGACAAAATCCTCAGGGATTTGCTTTGATTTCACAATTGCCATAGTGTAACTAAGGGATTTTCTGTCCACTGACATTGCCAATGCACTATAATCAGAAGATTTCAAACCTGGAGGCTCCTCAAGCTTCCTGTACCTTTTAGTAATAGGGTTGCACATGCATAATTTGCTTCTGTTGTCGTTGTCCATGAAGCAAACTAAACCATACGACAAAGCAATGGACCAATTAGAAGTTTTGATGAAAGGAAGTTCAATGCCATACCATTTCCGAAGGATAGGATCATAAACGTAACCAGTTGGTTCATCTGAGTTGGTAAACATAAAGTACCAAGGTTTCTGTGGCAGCAAATTGGAAGGGTTCCATAGAAACCTTTCAGAAGAAATAATCTCATACCATCTTTTACACACACAACTTGCTCTGAAAATGCTTGCAATGGGGAGATAGGCTAGGATACGCTCCACCAATTCATCAGGTAAAAGTGCGTCCACAGAAACAGCAGTTCCTTCTTTATCAACTTCCTCACCAAATTCCAAAAATGAATCAACCTCCTTAGTCTCCCTTCGAGCACCATCATCATAGTGGCTGATCCACGATGTGTCTCCCGCCATGATAGAGTTGAAAGTAAAGGGCTCCTGAGTATATTCAAAAGTACTCAGCTAACTGTTAAAATATCCTAACAAAAAATAATAATGAAAGCCAGAGAGTTTATCACCTGCGGATATACTAGATCGTGGAAAATCAAACCAATACAAGGTGAAGCACCTCATGACAAAATGAAAAAGACACTTTTAAAAAAACACACCTAATCATGCCATAGGAAGAACATAAGCAAGATCAAACACACACACATACAAAACAAAAATACATTCTTGCATGACATAAATAATCAAGGGATATATTGGACAAAATACTCATCGGATCTCACCAAAGAAAGAAGACTCGAACAAAAAATCACCTCCTTTCAAGAAGAAAATCACAAATTTTGAACCTGGTAAAAGGACCACAAGGGAGCGCTAAAAGCCATCACCTATCCTACTTTTAAAGGTGTTTCAGAAAACCTGGTCCAGTCCACATGCTACTGGGTAAGATTGTGAAAGGGTTTGGAATTAGCAATGAAAGCCAAATCCCACCGAGGGAAATTCCTTAAGAAAACGTTTGCTAATTTAAACTAACATTGTTAACAAATCCAAAAAGAACGTTTGTAACAACCAACAAATGCTAGAAGCAGATAGCCAGGTAAATTAATACACATACAATATAATATTTTATGTACATTCATAGATAACACGGCAAGCATACTCAAAAACAACATGCTTCGAGATTAGCTCATAAATTTCATGTCAAAGTAAAACATACAAGAAGGCATAAATGAAAGCCAAGTATAACCCAAAGGGAACATTTTTATCAAACAGCAGAGTGTAACAAAGTTCATACGTAGGAATAAAAAGAACACACACTAAATGTCTCATCAGGAGAACAAACACTGCAACCTGCTGGTTCCTCACAAGCATTTAAAATGGAGCTAAAACCAGCATTTAAAAGATAACTTTTTTTTTTTTTCAGAAAGCCTCGTTTTTGCACAAAGGAGCAGCATTTAGAAACATAACAACTCTGCGTAAGAGATTTGGTGAGATTCAAATAAAAGAAAAAGAAAAAAAGAACAAATAAGAGAGTAGGGAAAAGATATCAAATGGTTAAATATCCATCAAGAAACACCGAAGCTCCTTGAACCTCAGAGACTAATCAGTGAAACAATCCCCAAGCAGAAAACAAATTCCAAAAACGCATACAGATCAATGGACACAGAGGACCACCCACAAAAAATAGAAACAACCAGTATCCACCCTTTTGATAAACAAAGGAAAGAAAACATTTTGAGGATTGAAAGATGAAACCCATTACACATAGAGATAGATACCTCGTTTGAAAGGCTCCACTAGAGTGAGTGTGAAAAGGGGGTGTGAGGTGATTGAAAGGATTTATTATAGCGAGAAAGAAAAAGTTGGCATGAATGAAATTTATTACGGAATGGTAATTGAAAGGAGCCACGAAAGCATTGAACCTTATGGGGAAAACAGAATGGAGGACGTATAAAATTTTCCTTCAAATGGAAGAACAACGAAATGGGTTGCTCTAGATTTGGTTGATAAACAAGGCCAAGCAACACACTAAATAGAGAGAGAGAAAAAAGAAAGTTTTTTTTTTATTTTTATTTTTCTGTGGGGTTGATACGTCAAAAAACGACAGGAAATGAATTGCGGTTTTAGCGTGCGGATGGGTAGTGCCTTCTGTGCGGGAAAAGGGTAGAAGAGAAATAAACCTTTAGATTTATTTTTTCTTGATTGTATTTTTAGGATTAGTTGTTCCGATTCTGCGATCTTTATAATTCACATCATAATTGTGTGAATTAGATTTAGCAACTATTTACAGTTAAGATTCATTCTAATGTTATTCATTATTTAATAGAATTAACTTATATAATAAATTAAGTAAGACATAACACTAAGTAAATATGATACATCAGTTAAAAATATATAATATTTGAACTACAATGATATAAAAAAAAATCTAATTTTATTGACTAAATTATCATTATGTAAATAATTGTGGTTAAATTATTATTTTTACGACAACAAAGAATAATAAAAAAAATATTTTTCTATTTTAAATATATTAATGAGTTAAATATTAAATCAAATTATGATGGAGGGACCTATTTGTAAATGATTAAAAATCTAAAAGACTTAATTCAAGCAATTAGAATTTAAAAGACCAAAATCTCACATTCATCAACTTGGGAAAAGGGACTAAAATTGAAATAAACAATTAAAAATCTAAAAGCTCAATTTGTGCAATTAGAATCTTAAGACCAAAATCTTACATTCATAAACATGAGGGAGGGGGATAAAAATGCAATCAAATATTTTTTTTCTCCATATATTTGAAGACAATCGTATTCGAGTTATGGTTTATCACTAAATATGGACACATCTCCTAACAAAGATATGAATATTGGTTAACCATGTTGTGTAGGACTGGTCCCTTTTGTTAGACCTAACCCTCTTCAATAAATAAATCTTTAGGTTATACCTTAAGATAATATGGGTTAGACATTTTAGTATAACACTAGTTGAATTTTGTTTTAGGCTATACTTATTAAAGACAAAACACTTGGTCCATAACTTATCATAGTTTTCTAGTCACAAGCTATCAAAACTCTATTTTTCACCACAAACTAATGTTTTGGATTCAAGACAAGTTAACTACAGTTTAAGGAGTTCATCCTAACTTTAAGTCTCTCACCTTAAGATCTAAACTAATAACATTGAAAATCATCCATTTACAAATGCATCTTTAGAAAGAAGACTTTTATTTTGTAAACTAATATTTGTATATATATATATATCACTAGTGAATTTTGTCTCATTTGAATTAGAGATATAGTTAATATCATTGTATCCTTTGTATACAATGAAAAATATAATATACTTAACATCACATTTTATGGTAATTCTCAAATATTTCATTATTCAATTTGGTGACAAAATGTTCCTCATAATATTCCATTTTAAGAAATAGAGGATGGGAAGAAAAATGCACACATACTTAATATAAGATTGAGAAAATAAAGGGTAAACAAACTTTTGTGCTAGAAATAAGAAGAAAAAACCCTCCATTTGCATAAACATTATTTGATATTTTTTATATAAAAAAACTTTTTATAGCAATTTGTGCAACATGAATCTAAAATTGTTGTATTTTTTTTCTCACTGTGTTACAAATAAGAAGTATTCACCTACTTTATTAATGACCAATCTTTGCAAAAAAAAAAAAATGGTTTAACACATTTAGTAGGATTTCTCTTTCCAACCACGTTTTTTTATTCACAAGACTTAAACTTGAAACCTTGTTTAAGAAATCCAAGTCAAGTTTCATTTATACTAGTGACGTGTTGGTGAAAAAAACTGTCACATATTTCTCATTTCAATACACACACCAATTTAATGCATATTTCTCACTATATTATTTGTGTTTTGCCATGTTTCAACAATTTAATGACATACATCAAAAGTACAATAGATATTTTAGTTATTAAATTGTATTTGTGTTGAATATTCTATCTAATACTAACTCAATGACCCATTTCCAAAAAAAAAAAATTCAAGAAAAATTATCTAAGATATAATAAACCCCAACAAAAGAAGAGAAAAATAATAGAAATCTCAAAAAAATAAATTTTACAAGGAACCATGGATATACAAGAAATCCTTATGTGTATCTAGTTTTAAGTGTAACACCCAAAGGCATAATTTTTTTTAGGTTCATATTGCATAATTACATAGTTACACAAAATTATGGCATAATAAAAAGAATAAAGAAAATTAAAACACTAGGTTGAACTTTTGAGGTAAAGACCTTTGCTTTAGGTCAAAATTAATAATTTTTTCACTAGATCCATCAAAGAATTACTGAAAAATCATATATTCTTTGTTGAAAAACCCAAATCAAACCTTTCAAAAGAGTCTTTTTTATAAAAAAAAAAAAAAGTGTAAAGACGCAATTAGTTGAATTCAAAATTATCTTCAATTATCCTTCTCTCACTCTAAATGTCTTCCTCTTGCTTTTGTTTCTAAATACCTCAATGGATCCAAGAATTACAAAAGCATATCTCCAAAACATATTCCTTAAACCTCCCAAATTGATTTTTTAAAAAAAATTAAAAATGGAATAACTCCATAATCATTTATCCATTGAGGGGGAAGGGGGAAAGAAATCTTAAACCAAATGGTATCATAAAACATAATTATATTTAGGGTTAGAATCTTACCTTGAGTCCTTGAGATTGTTGTCAAAAGTAGGCCAAATCACAAATCACAACCTAATCATCAACCCATGAACTCAATTGATCCTTAGAACTTTGTTAAGGTAACAAAATTAACAAGAAGAAATTAAAGGGAGATAATGAACTTAGAAATTGGAGAGAAAAAAAAAAAAAAGAAGCGGCGACCGTGAAAAACTAGGTTAATCATAAAAGGTTTAATATATACGGTTCAAATAAATTCAAAAATTTAAAACATTAATGAATAGTAAATACGTAAACATTGAAAATTAAAAACATTAATGAATATTATAAACATTAATATAAATTTAATAAAAAAAATCATTAATGATATTTAATTTTTTAAATATCTAATAAATAATAAAATAGGATGACATCAACTAATAGTGAAACCAATTTGATTGATCCTTATAATCTATGACTTTTCACAAGACATTTTTAAATTTGATTCTTTGATTTTCTATTGTAAAGAATAATTAAATAAAGATTTAAATATTTTTTTTTATCTTTGATAAATTTATGAATTTTTGTTAGTCCTTAATAATTTTTTAAAATTTTTTGGTTCTCAATAAATTTTTTATTTTATTTTTATCCTTAAAATGTTCTAAATAACACTTTAAATAATAAAATAAACTTATTTAGATAACGCTTTAGGGATAAAAATAAAATATAAAGTTTATTAGAAACAAAAAATTTAAAAAAACTATTAAAAATAAAAATAAAATTCACAAATTTACTATGAAATAAAAATATATTTAAGTTTTAAACAAATTAATTTTTTAAAGTGAAAAATCACCAGAGAATTTTTAGAATCTTATAAACTAAATACTTAACTCTTACAATATTTTTTGGTTCCCTACATGTATATTTCTTTGAAAGCAATCTTATGTTAGACATTGTCAAATATTAAATGTAAGCATTTCTCATAATGAAAATCTAAATTTTAGTTCATCACATTATAAAATTTAGTCCCTAATGCTAGACTGAACTCTTGGTTATTAAACCTTTATAATTTTAAGAACTAATTCAAAAATTTACTTAAAATAATAATATTTTAATGTATTAATATATCTTTAAAATAATTAAAAAATATTAATTAAAAATTGATATATTCAGTGTGTTCAATATATAATATTTAATTAATTTTAAATGCACATATTTAGAACTAAATATTTGAAAAATGTATTTTGATCCCTAAATTTTTAGTTAAATTTGATTTTGGATCCTATATATTCAAATTGATGAATTTAGTCTTCTAATTTATGAAAATATGTAAATTTAACCTTTCATGTGTAAACTTATCATTTATTGATAGTTTTTAAACATCACATAGTTGAAAAATGACTAAATGCACATATTTTCTTAAAAGTTAGATGATTAAATTAATTAATTTTAAAGAATGAGGACTAAAACTAAGTTTAACTAAAAGTTAAAGGACCAAAAATATATTTTTCTAAATAATTTTTATTAGATAATTTTTAAACTTAAATATGCTTTTTGTATTTCAAATTTGTGTCACTTTTATTTTTGGTTCCCTAAATTTAAATTTAATGTTTTAGTCCTATAATTTGAAAATTGTTGTTTTTGATCCCACTTTGAAGATTTCGTTAGACTTTGTAAACAAGACAAACAATGTGATGATTTGTGGCAAATGTTGACAACCGTAATTTAGTTTTTTTAAATTAATTTTTAAATATTTTTTTTTGTGATAAAGAAAAAGAAATTGAAATCCTTTTTTGAAACAAATAAGAGATAAAAATTCCAAACCTCCAAATCAATTGTTAGATAGATTAATTTACACAAAAAAATCCAAAAAAATTCAAACAACAAAGCACCCCAAGGAATAAAATTGTCATTTTTTTACAATGTCAATCACCATGATTTCTCGTTTAATCCCCAAACCTTTTCATCTTTGTTTCTTCTTTTCTCTTTCATTGAAATTATCTCATGACTCATCATTGAATCAATACTTCAATATTGTCTTTCCTAAACTCTTATCCACCAAAAATGGTCACAACAATAATGACAAAGACCCATTTTCTTCTCATGTTTGGAAGGATTTTTGAGAGGGCAAGTAGAAATTTAAAGCATTCTTTAAGGAGGCTGACGGTGGGTATAAACAGAAGTGAGGATTGTAACACCTTTCTATTCCAAGACACACTTATGATATTATCAAAGTATGTTTGTTGCAGAATTTAAATTAAAAAATATATTAACTTTTTAAAACTTCTTTTACAGTAAAAGAACATTACATCTCATATTTTTTATTATATTTTTTTTTCTTTTTATGACATGTGATTTTGTCATTATTTAATTTTTTTATTTTTAAAAACTATATTATTAATTAATTTTCAAAATGTTATGATATTAAAGAAAAATACATATCTAAACTTATCCAAATTCACAATATTAATTTTTTATTCAAATGAATTCAAATTCAACATAACTAAAAATAGATTAAATAATTCACGTATTCTATTTAATTAATTAAGTTAAAAATTTTTCTATAAATTCACACTATTAATTTGATTGAGATTTATGAGTAGTCAACTTAAATAACAGTACCTAGATATTTGGTTTAGGTCCTCGAATCAAATTTTTATTTCAAATTTAATAAAAAATCATAAATGAAAAAATTACAAAGTGAACATTTTTTTTGTGTGATAAGGCTCAAATATTACACATTTGTTTCAAAAATATCATAAAGTTTGTTATTATCACTTTTTTGTCTGTATAATAATAATAATAATTATTATTATTATTAAAAAAATTAATAATAATAATAATAATGAGAATTGAACTAAGAGTTCATATATACTATCAACAATTCTCGTCACTAGATTGGATGGATCGTAGTGTGTAAAATCAAAGAAGAAATTGACACATAAGATTTAAAAGAGTTTTTAAATTTATTTTTCTTAAAAGAGATAAGACGGATCATTTTTGTTTTAGAATAATACACTTTTCAATAAAGATTCAATGGGTTTTCTTTGTAATTATTTTTTGTGTTATATCTTAATTAACTTAATTGAGATAATTATGAGTGAAAATATTATTTAAAATATAAAATTTGAATTAAAATTTATGTGTAAATTTCAATTGTTAATTTAACTAAAACAAAAACAAGAAATGTAAAAAATTATATCTTGTGATATATGTCTGACACACATGGCAAAAGCAATTCATAGTGTATAAAATAGGATTAGATATGTTTCTAGCTATTGTAATATGTTCATTTTATGGATTTAGTCTTTATAATTTGTTTTATGATTTTGATCCCTATAAAATTTTATTTTATAATTTTAATTTCTGTCATTGCTCATTAGTAGTAGTATGACAAACATCTATTGAAAAACAAACCTAGCATTTTTTAAACGAGTAAAATAAATATCTTATAATGCAAATAGAAACCAATATCAAAATTATATATTTTTATAAGGACTAAAAAATATCATTAAAGACTAAAATCATAAAATAAAATTTTATAAAAAAAAAACTTATAAAGACTACAGACATAAAACGAGTATATTATGGAGACTTTAAACATATTTAAATCCATAAAATATTCTTTAACATTCACTTGAATACCAAAAAAAATATCATAGATAAAAAAGACAAATTTAATTAATTACTAATGTTATATTTGTTACAAATGAAACAACATAAAAAGCAAGGGAAGAGGAAAAAGAATAAGAAATGATGGTATTTTTAGAGAAATATTTAAAACATGGATGGGGACCCATGTTATAATATTTTTACTTTGAAATGCAAAGAAATGTGATGAAATATATATTGTTGTAACATTTATGTATTTAGCCTTTTACATTTATGATCTCGTGACCCTTTTACAACCCTTATTTTATCCAAGTTGCTCTGTTTTGTCTTTTGATGGTTTGCATGCACTGTCGCCAGTAATATCCATCTTTACCCGTTGAGCTATGTTTTCTTCTTACTTTATTTGCTTTAATCTCCTTCGATTTGGTACCATAGAAGTACTGCTTGTTTATTTTTATTTATTTATAGTTTATTTGTTGTCTTGTTTTGCATGAACTTAACTGAAAATGTGTTTCCACAGTTGTGTCTTTTGAGCTAAGATGCATTTTTATTACTATTGTTTATTGATTTTGTTGTGTCTGAGTGTGGTTTCCATGGCTGTTCTTCTACAAAACTTTTGTTGTTTTCACTGCTATATGAGTGTTATTTCCATCCGCCATAACTGATTATATTACAAGTATAATTAATTATGTTTACATTTATAATTGATTTTGTAATAGAAATTACTTAATCGATTATGCTTGCAAGTGCAATCAATATGTAATTTAAAATTGTGTTTTTTATTTTGTTTTTTAAATTATATAATTAGATTATGAAAATGACTTTATGTTTTGTTTTAAAATGATATTCAATGGTGAATAGTATGTGGCTTTGTGTATTTAAATTTTTACAAAATTGTTGTCACATTTGTTAATAAATGTATTTTTTTAATTATATTAGACAATGTGAAAAGGTTAGTATAATTAATTATAGCTAGTCAGTATAATTAATGAAGATTCAAAAGTGTTTCATAATATCTTATTTTTTAGTTATATATTTTTTATTATAATATTGATATAAAATCTTTACTGCTAAAAACAACAATAGATGTTTGTTAAAAATTATAAAGGCACACAAAATAAATATTCTCTTTTAATATAGTTTAATACATACAGTTTATTTCATACTTAAAATTTTAGACAATTATCATTTTTTGTAAAATAAGATTACGTTTAAAAAGTAAAACGAAAAAGAGGTATGAATGTTATAAGGATAATAATGTATTTTTCTTATAATTTTTTTTCTTTTTTTACTTACTAAACTACTCCATTTCTTTTGACCAAATAATTTTTTTTTCTATTTTTGATGTATTTCTCTTCTTATTTTGTCTCACTTGGACCTACTTTATCTTTCACTATTTCTTCTTCCCTTGTAAAAGAAAGCAACTTGTGAACCTTCTGCCTGCGTCAAATGTTTTATTTATTTTTTTCTAAATCGCAATTATGTTTTATAGGAAGGAATCTTATTTTAGAAACATTTATAGTTTAGAGAGACTAATTCTTTTTGTAGAATTATTTTCACACAAAACAAATGAAAGTAAGTAGTTTTTCGTTCGATGAATAAAGTAAACAACTTAATACCTTATTTTAAAAAAGTCAAATATATACTACTTGAATTAATTACTTGTCAATTAATATTAGCAAAAGGATTTGCCTTGTGATATTTGTAGAATTTGTTAAAGAATACCACCAAAATAACTTTAGAAGAATTCTTTTTTTAAAAAAATATGACGTTGGGATAGTAGAGATTTATGACTAAAAATTGAAAAAAAAAAGTTTTTTTCTGATTCGATCACGGTATTTATTTGTTTTTAATTTTAATAGAGTCAATTTTAAAAAATTAATTTTAAATTATTGAATATAATTAA
The DNA here is from genome assembly GCA_026544285.1 of Pachyrhizus erosus. Lineage (NCBI taxonomy): Eukaryota > Viridiplantae > Streptophyta > Magnoliopsida > Fabales > Fabaceae > Pachyrhizus > Pachyrhizus erosus. The sequence continues at coordinate 18,086 of JAMLFT010000617.1, read as the reverse complement.
TATATGTTAAATTAATTTTAATTATAAATTTTATATTAAAATGTGTGCCACGGTGTAAGAATTTAATTTTAATCAATTACTAAATAAATAAATATTGGAATTAGTATGCTCACCATTCACCTTGTCTTAGCGATCTAGTCCTATCCCGAGTCATTTAAAATATTAAATCCAATGTATTTTAAAGGTGATTCAAGTTTTGTTTCATGATATCTTAATATAAATATTTAAACAATTATATGTTAATTCTACTATTTAATTATATATAATATTAAATTGTTTTTTCAAAATCTATATAATATCAAAATTAATATATAACATCAAAAATCAAATTAACCTAATATTATCTTATATATCATCGAATTTTAACTTAGTTGAGTTTATAGATAAATAATTCTATCAAAATTTTACATTAAGTACAAATACAAATAAACTTGTTTAAACCTTCGTATTAACATCTCTAATTAGAACAAATCATCTATATATTCATAAGAGTAATACTATATTCTCTTATAAATTTTTTAATATTACTTTAGGAAAAAAATATTTTTTTCATTATCTTGGAAAATTAAAAACATTTAATATTTTATTTTATCGTAAAATGATTAGTAGAAAAATTTAAAATTGTTCTACTCATGAATATTGATTTTTTTTTTCTGAGATATTGCAACTTAATTATTGTGATCCAAATTAACCAAACCGTAAGTTTTGATGTATCACTTTTACCAGTACTACAAATACCACCTTAGTTTTAGTAAACATTAGTATATACAATTTAGATTCTGTTGCTACACATTCTAGAAAACCTATTTGACCCATTATCTATACTAAAAACTTCTTTAGGTATAATATTAGCATGTAAAGTATGGATTATATCATGTGAAATTTTTGAAAAAAAATGTAAAACTGACTAATACAAAAATTAAAATTATAAAACACAAAACAATTGTTTAAATAAAATTGTAGCTATTATTTGTTGGTTAAATAGTTTGCAGGTTTTTTAACTATTTAACAAATTTTATTTTTTTAATTGGACTTCTAAAATTTTATTTATTTTTTTAATTTGACCTCTGTTTTGACTTAATTAAAAATAAATATAAATTTAGGATCTAATTAATAATAATAATAATTAAGAGATTAATTTAAAAATGACAAATAATTTAAAGACCTAATTAAAATTTGCCACATTTTTGCATACCAATATTTTCATCTCTATATACTAATATTCTTATAAATGTATACTATAAACTCATTTATCTCAACTTGAATAATCATTTAAAATTGGAAAAAATATAGAAGAACATCTCATGCTAAAAAACATTGAGAGATAGAGAGAAAAAAATATAAATATAATAAATGGTATAATATGATAAAAAGAAATAAAAAATTAAAAATATTAATAAAATATTTGATATTTAAAAATGTCTAAATATTATTGTTCTTTAAAATTGATGCGTTGTGATCTCTCTTACTACAGCAAGATAAGAAGAAGACGTATTCCCTTAAAATCAATGATCAACTGTAAACGTAATAGCTCAACAATAATGAAAATATTTGCTCTAAAAAAACGCTGATTTTATAATTTTTTCACATCAACTTAACACTAAAACCAAACATTTCAAAACCTTTCTGCTTTCATATTTATGTTTTGAGGAAACAATAAAAGTCATATGAAATTATAAGATTTGGTTATCAATATGAAATTATGAAACTAAAAGTCATATGAAGTGTCTCCACATATTACAAGGGAAGGTATTAGAAGTAATTATAAGATTATATTTTTTTTTATAAATTTGTCATGAGCTTCATTTTTGGCATTTTAACACCCTTAATAGTTGAATTTGAGTTTATTGAACAGTTAGATAACACTTAAATAAGAGTTATTGAAGTAGTTAATTAAACTTACGTTTTTAAACCAACCGTAGAAATCTGACACGTAAACCTGAAATGTTGTTAAGTGCACCATCTATATATATAAAAATATATTGACATTGTTCACATAAATACTCCCTTGATTAACTCGTAATATTTCTTAAACCTTGACACCCACCAATCTTCATATAATAATGAAGACAATGCAAACAATGTTACTAGGTCTGAATTTTTGTAGTGTCATTTGGGCTTGTCGAAGTTAGCAACTTTAATTTAGGTGATAGTGACGAGGCTGCATAGCAGGAAAAATCCAAATAAGTGATTCAATATTGAAGTGGTGGTGGCACTGGTTAGGTTTGGTATTGCATAGTTCAAGAAGAGATTTAATTGTTGTGTTGGTGTTACAATTATGTTCTTAATTAAGGAAACTTCTCACAACAGGGATATTGAATTCAATTAAATGTTTTCTGATCTCATCAGGCTACAAAGGTACATGTCGTCACAGCATGAGCCGCGAAAAGCCCTACTATTTAAGGCTTCTTTCCGTCAAAAATTTAAGACTCATGACATGAAATAAACCCCAAAATAAGAAAAGTCTTGTAATTGTGTCTGAACCACCCTCAATAGTCTTTACTCACAATAGAAATACATAGCAACTACAGGCGAATTTCACCTTTTCTTTTAAGAGCTTATAGATATTATTTATGAGCGAATCTTAATTATTTAGGATGGATAAGATTGTTATTAAAAATTAAAATTTCTCTTAAAAATTTTAGGTTAAAATTATTTTTAATCTTCATCCGTTAAAAAATTCATTTTAATTCTTATATTTTAAAAAAAATTCAAAATGGTCATTTTTGTTAATTTTAAATTAACGTTGTAATGTATAATGTTTTTTCTTTTTTCTTTTCGTCGGTCACTTTAGTTTCCTTCGCTAGAACTCTCATTCACTTCCCTTTAACTATCTCTTCGTCACATAGTTCTACCAGTGTCGTCCTAATTTTTATGACTTTCAACCTCTTCATCCTCTTTTCCTTAAAGCTGGTTTGTATTTTACCTATAATATAATAATAATTTTGGAATATTTAATCGATATGTTTGATGATAAATTTTACCTATAATATATTATGCTTACTTAATTGTAATTTTAGTTATTTTATTATTCTCAATTTCTTAAATTTGTTTCTTTTTAATTTTTCTCCGTAAATTTGATCTTGTTATTTTAATTACGTAACTTTTTCGTCTATCTCTTAAATAATAAAAATGTAAGAATACAATTAAGTCTATCACGTTTGTCACTATCATTATTGACACGGGTTAATCTCGCGAAAAAAAATAAAAATAAAGTGACCCTCCTCCCTTCATTTTTTGACATAAATATGTACACGACCTTTATACATTTGACGTCTAAAAACAGCTGGTAATCTGGAGAATTGTTAAAGAAACAAAATATTTTTGTATCAGAAAAAGAACATTTTCATCTGATGAAATTAACTGGTTTTGTTTTATAGTTTTAGGAAGGTATGTCCAAATGAACCATCCAAGGTTATAATGACATACATGGTTTGCATGGGATGGAGTGATAGACATTATTGATTGCTTGTGGGCCATAAGCCATGGCTAGACCCATCAAATGATTGAGCCTTTTCAGGAAAATAGTTTGGCTACATATGGTTTTGCTCCCCCAGTTTCTTGCCCACAAATTGATCTAACCCATGGCATTTCTATTATTAGTTACATAGCCTTGTTGATTGATTGGTACCAATTACCCCATGTGCTTAGAGGAAATAAAAAAGTGGCACTTGTTATGAATTGAGCAGGTTGCATGGTTTGCAAGTTTCAGTAGAACATGGTGGGAGCGGATTTCATTTGATCGCACAACAACAAATATGGTATATTTATATAAATTATTAGCTCTTGGACGCATTTCTTTGTTGGGACAAAATATCTGTGGGAGTTCCAATTCATGTGATCGGAAATTAATTGTATTAAACAAATAGAAAAACTATATAGATGCATATCAAAGCATATCAGCACATATTCAGTTTTGGTTGGAAAGATGTATCATGAAAGCGACACATGAATAATGAATTGAGTTACATATATAAAGCATATAGGTATAATAATATAGGTAGTATATGCCTTCGTGCACTAATATATCTTACAAGTGGAAATGGAGAATAAACGGTGGATCAATTGCTAAATTGCACGTAATTATTGCAACAAATTCAAGTCTCTCTAATGATAAAAACAGCCATTGCCACAGAATCTGAAAGAAATCTTGCAGTGTTCCATATACTGAAAAATAAATTAGAATTGACCAAGTTAAGGGCGATCACCTTCTTGTACATGATCTTAGGAAAGTTTCAGATAGGTCCAAATTCACCGATGATTCCATTAATTCAAACCAAATCAAAGTAAAAAATTTAGAATATTTTAAATTTTAAAATTATAAATTCAACTACATCAATTTTGATATTGAATTTGAGCCCGTTGGATCTAAACTTATATTGTTTTAAAAATAGATTAATTATGTTCTCGGTTCCTAATATTTTTTTTTTGTGAACTTTTACTTTTACTTTTTGAATAAAAAATTGACCAGTATTAGTTCTTAATATTTTTGTTTATCAATAATTTTGATCTTTATTGTTAAATATTAACCTTAAATGATGACATAATATTATTTTTATTATATTATATTTTTTTGACGATTTAAAATTTCCAAAAAATGTTTCTCCTTTTATAAAATTTTTAATAAATTCATTTAAATTCTATTGCTAAAAGCTAAAAATATATTAAATTAAAGATAATTTTTTTTTACGTTAAGTTATAAATTTTATGATAAATTTATTTTTAAAATATTTTTTTTTTAATTTTAATAATTTTTATTCATCTTAAGGTAATTAGAATATTTTTTATAAAATAAATAGCATCTAAAATTAAATTAATTTATAAACAATTTTTTAAACACATTTTAAATAATCCAACAAAAGTTATTATAGTATTTTGATAAAAACATAATATACAATGTTGGATATTGCACAAACAAACGGGAAAGAACAATTTAGTGATTTTTAACTGCTAAAAATTATTTAGTATATATCTATATGTTTTAATCAAACATTTTTTAATGGTTTTAAACTGTAAAAAAAATATAATATAATAACGATAAAAATAATTTTAGGTCATCATTTGACTCTAATATTTGACTATAAGGACAAAAATCATTGACAAACAACAATTTCAAAGACTAAGACTAGTCAACTTTTTGTTTAGGGATTAAAAGTAAAAATTTGAAAGAGTTCAAGGATCAACAACATAATTAAATCCTTTGAAAAAAATTTTATTTTTATAACATGTAATTTTATAATTCTATAATTTTTATGTTGTATAATTCTATAATTATCGTCTTTAATATTATACATTAGTTTATTCATTTTAATATAATTTTCTATTTTTATCTATTATTTTTTATTTTTTTTTAATTTTTTATTATTTTATTAGGTGACTTAACGACTCAATCCAAATTAACTTAAATGTGATTGGGTTGGTTTAGTTTGGATTGTCAATTTTTTTTAAAAAATCAAACCAATCCAAAGTGATTAATAATGATTGGTTTGGTTGAAAATATTCCTTAAACCCAAAACCAACTTGACTTGTAGCCACCCCTAATCTTAGGGGTGGGATATGGGTTTGTGTTAATTTGATGATTTGATCAAATCTAAATCAAGCTAAAGGAGAAAATATTAGTAGGTTTAGACCATAAGTTTGGTTTAGGTTTTAAAACTATAAATTTGATGTTGTTGATTTGGGTATTAATCGAATCTAACATATGGGACCTACTTATTTTTTTATATCATGTAATTCTATAATTATATGACTTTTAAGTTGTTTAATGATAATTGTATTTTATGCCTATTTATTTAGGTGTATATTAGATCAATTATCTCATTTAACCTTAATTTAAAGCTATGTTTGATCCAATTTTAGTTAAAAGATGTTATGCTCAAGAATTTAACTAGTAATTTAGAAATTTAGATACATTATTAATTTTTTATCCATTTTGATACGTATGAAATTGGAATTGGGTTTTGGAGCAGTTCAAGATCAAGGTCAGGAAATAAATTTTGCTTTTAGCCCAAATAGAATTATGTTTTGCTCAACTAAAATATGTCGAAAAACATTATTTTTTGGAGAGAAATTTTAGCCTAACTAGAACAAATTTTCATTGGACTAAAAAAAGACAATGACAACTTAAGTTTGAAAATTGCTCTAATCTAGCTAAACATTTTGGCGTGCCTAACTAAAATGTTTTAGTGATCATTAATGAAGTTTTAGTCCAACAGGAATTTTGGCTTACTTGACTAAAATTACCACATTAAGGACAAAAGATAAAGCATAAAAAGGAGATTTTTGGCACAATAGAAGGGGATTCTACACTAACCTAGATTGGCCGTAGAGGAGTTGTGTGGAACTCTCTCCAACTTTCATTTTCCATCTTCATTTGCTCTTCACCATTTTTTATGTTCCTCTAACCCATGAGTAGTTAAACTTCCCTAATTTAGGATTTGATGTAACTAAATCTAAACTTAGGTTTATCTTTTAAGTTATTAATATGTATAAATATTTATACATTATAATACTTTCTGTCATATTTTTAACCTTCATGTAGATACCTTGTATGTTTAACTTTTAATATGTAGAATTCTGTTAAGTATTTTTTTAAGTGGATGTGATTTTCTTGTTCATTTTAAAGATAAAAAAATTTCTGCAAGTTATTCAATAATGTATTTCTACATTATTAAGTTTGATATCTACTGTAAATTTTAACTTTATCAAACGCATTATTAATACATTATTAAATAAAACATTAAAAATACACTATTAAATGACCATAATAAACCTTTTACATTATTATATATTAAAATTAAACTAAATAATAATACTAATACTAATACTAATAATAATTGTAATAGTATATGTTTGATAAAAATTATGCAACTATATAACGAGAAGAGTCAAAGATGTGGGAGATCTTGGGACATGTAAAACAGACTAGTGTAATAATTAACTGATGGAAAATAAAAAAACAATTATAATCAATTTTAAGTTTGAAATCAAGGATAAGATTTATACTATATTATCCATTTTATATTTTTCTTTAAATTTATTAAATATATTAGTTGTTTTAAAAGGACATAAAAATTATTAGTTAATAATAGTTTTTATTGTTAAATATATTTTTTAGTTTGAAATATCGGGTAGACCCAAAAAGTCCTCGAAGCTTCTCAGATATACAAACCAGAGTGGGAACTAAGAACTGCTTTGACACGTGGCTGAATATGTGGGCCATACCTTAAACGTTACGAAAAATCTAGAGAAGAATTTAGTTAGCAGTAGACAACGCGCGAAACATCTCGAAGACAAAGATTTTTTAGTATAGCCATTTCTATAATCGGACATAAGTGTCATATATAAAAGCAGCACGTTCTCTTGAACATTCACATGAATTAAGATTGTCACGATAACAACAGTTTTGATCGCCTGCATTGCAACACACGTAAACAGAAAACCAAAATCATTATCCGCTTCAGGGTTGGTGGCTTGAATTTTACCGATAACTCCCTCACTTGGATCGCGCGGAACTGTTTGGCTGCAACTTTTATCTCTTCTTTATTGCTTTATTTCCTTACGAAATCTAATGTAAGTCATTCTTCGCCTCCTCTTTGTACTTGTTGATTCATTGTTTTAATGACTCACTAGATGTGATTATGAATGATGATAAAATGGGAGAGTGCTTTTATTAGTCATGACGATTATTAAAAAGTATTAGTAACGTACTTTATCATGATTTTTAACGTACCTTAATGTAATTTTTGACAAAAAAAATTTAATCAGTATTCAAGGGTACTGATTGACAAAACTTTTATGTTTTTCATGTGGGTGTAGGAGCGTTGTTATTAGTTTTTAAGTTAATGATAAAATCAAAGATAGTTTTGAGTTAATGATGGTGCTGTAGGAAAGAGATTTACGTTACCATTTAGACTACTAGAATGATACGAGGGCAAGTCATTTAATGGAACAGTGCATGAAATTTTTTGTCTTCATAATCAAGGAACTCTTTTGAAGACTTTTATCACCTCTACTTTTACTTGGGATATAATGGTTTTGTTGTTGTTCATGGATTTTGAAAGAGTTTCTTAAGGCATGGTTAAGAATCAGAATTTTCATCATAATATCTGTGTGATCAGTGCTACCACAGCCGTATTTAGTTGTAATGTTGGTTCACATTGATAAGTTTTTCTATTAAGTTCTAGCAGTTGCCGCAATTATAGTTCAGAATTATTATCACCGGTGCAGTTATAGTTCAGAATTATAGGGATGACATTATAGAAATATGAAAAAAATTGCAAAAACATGGCAATTTCCTTGTTGATATATATTTTTTAAACATTAGGAATGCAAAGTAGCAATTGAGTTATGCAATGTTAATTCTTGGCTATGAATGATACTGAGAAACATTAAGGAGAAAATCGATGGAAATTTGGTGTTTATTTAAGTCTGGAAGCTCTATCGAGCTCCTCTGTTTTATTTCTAGATGTTAAATGATCTTAAATTAAAATACTTTTGCTAGCTTGGCACTGTTTGGATAAGAGAAAAGATTTGTGCACTTGGCGTCATGCCATTTTGAAGAAATGATTCTTCTACGATGTATATGTCCCCCCCAATATTATGCTATCTTGAAAGGAAGAAAATGGTGTTCTTTCGTTCTTTCTTTTTGAAGAACATGATTCATCAGTGATTTTTCTGGTCCTTTATTGAAAATCATTCGCCTAATCTCAGCCCCCCTTAATACTAGTGTTAAAATTGATACTAATTCTGTTTTTAACGGTCCTTTATGTGAAAATGCAGAATTTGCGCTCTATTCTAGTAACTTCCCGAGTTACCAAGCATGATGCCTGCATATAGAAGCATGGACTCGTACCCATATCAGAGAAGCCAGATGCCGTTCCCACATTATTATCATCCTGGCATTGAAGCTATTCCCCCTCAAATGAAGGTTGACCCATCCAAACCACCCTTTTCTTATGACCAACGTTGGCCCTATGCTGGCAGTTATGTGCACCCTATTTCCCCACATTTCTGCTGTGGCCATAACAACTTCCCTTGTCATTATAGCTACATGCCTTCACATCCTCATGCTCCTTCTCCAATGTATTATTCTGGAGGTTGTCCTGCATATAGTGAACCATACTTTGTTCCTTATTCATATCAACCAAATTATACTATGGAGCTGCCTAGGTATGAATATGACAAATATATGCCCCGAGAGCATCATTGTTGTGGTTGTTCTAATCATCCATGGAACCAAAAGGAAGGTAAAAGTGTGAAGATTGAAGAACAAGAACCAGATGGTGGAAACAAAGTGAATGATGCTTTAGTCCCAGTTCAGCTCAAAAATTATCCATATCCCGTTGTTTGGATTCCACAGGAGTACACAAGTAACAAACAACTGAAAAACCCTAATACAATCGAAGGTGGTGAACAAAACAAGCCTCCTAGTCTTGAGAATTCAAATGTTGATGCACAGCCAGCACAGGAGCCTAGAGTATGGAATGGATGGTTTCCCTTAAATATAAAAGGTGCCCCAAAGATGATTCATGATGGATACGGAAAAGGGAACCAGAAACAGGAGTCTGGCAATAATAGAGGGCAATTTGAAGATAGAAAAATGGACCAGAAACATCAAAGTGAACAGAAGAGGTCAGAATTCCCATTCCCTATCTTCTGGTTGCCTTATTACAATAAACAGGAGGAGAGTGGAGAGACTAACAACCAGGAGAACACTTCTTCACAAAAAATCATAGAGGAGGTACCTCATACATTCAAATTTGTTCCAGTAAAGGCTCACGTTGATCAAGGTGGTATGAAGGGAACCAGATCAAATCAGGCCGAATACACAAAGACAAATGTTTCGGATATCGTAGAGAAAGTGACTAATGCCAGAAACATACCTGTGAAGCAGATAGAGTCGCACCAAGGAAAAAATGTTTCTCTAGATCAAATGGAAGAGAATGTGACAAAAAAGGACTCCAGCACTGGTGACAAAAAGCGACAATCTACATCTTCACCAAAAGGATCCAAGTTACCTCCTGTTTGTCTAAGAGTTGATCCACCACCAAGGAAGAAAAATGGCAATGGGAGTTCGAGTTCGAGTTCGAGGTCAAGGTCAAGGTCCTTAAGTCCACCTTCATCAAAAGGACATTCCCAAGATACAGCTGGTGAAACATTCAAGACTCTTGTGTGTGGCACAAATGACAATGCTCAGCCAAATTCGAAACATCAGAATGCTCCAAACACCAGTGAGAAAGTTGAACCAAAGGAGAAAATCATTCAGGTGTCTGAACTTATGACTAATGATGAAAAGGGTGTTGACAGTAGGGATAGATGTCAGAGCCAGATAAATGTTGACAGGCCCAGTGAAGGTGCGAAAGAGAAAAGGGAAACATGTGCAGATAGTTATGAAATAAAGACTGAAGATAAAAAGGCAAACAAAGGGGAAGAAAAAATGATGGAGGAAACTACAGAACTAAGGGGAGTGAAGGAATCAAGTGCAAAAACTGCCGCAGGTCGAAAACAGGGAAGAGTTCTGTCAGATGCAGATGCTGTTGTTTTGATACAAGCTGCATATCGCGGCTATCAAGTTAGAAAATGGGAACCATTGAAGAAATTGAAGCAGATACGTGAAGTCAGAAAGGAGGTGACTAATGTTCGCGACCGTGTTCAAACTTTTGAGAGATCTTCTGATCTTCAAAATGATGACAAACAAAAAATTGCAATTGGAGAGACCATAATGAGACTCCTGCTGAAGTTGGATACTATACAGGTACATGTCAGATAACCCTATTTACTTATGATGAAATCTGTAGTGCACTTTTGATATTCTTTGATTCATTGACAAAAATACACAGAATATGAAACTGTTTTGCTTTCGTACTTCACAGTCAAAATTCTCCCATTGTAATTAATTGGGATATCTTGAGATTCATGACATCAGTGGTAGAGTTTTATTGTTAACTTATTTTAGTTTAGATATCATGGTAAGATAGTTTTGATATTTCTTCATTTATGGATATGGAGAATGAGTTTTTTTACTTGTTATGAGTACTCTGCATTTGAACAAAGATGAGCATTTTGATCCGACAGATATAAGTGTAGGCTGTGGTTTGTCTGAACCATTAGTCGTTATTCATCTTAATTATGATGTTTAATATAGTTCTATTTCCATGTTCAATGTTGTACTTACATTGGTTCAACGTATATATCAGGGTTTGCATCCAAGTTTCAGGGAGATCAGAAAATCCTTGGCTAGAGAGCTCACAATCTTGCAAGAAAGGCTTGATTCTATAATGGCTATGAAACCTGAGCAGCAGGTGCAGGATTTCGATGTTCAGAAACACGTTGAAGTCACTCCAATGAATATGCATGATGAAGAACATGTGCGAAAGCAGCAAGAAGAAAAAGTTGTTGTACCAGGAGATTCATCCGAAGGTGATGTAAAAAGTCCTCGTGCTGATGATGGCGGAAGTGAATCTCAGTCACCAGTTGATCCTGCATCAAATGAGGGAGCAGAGCCTGTTGTGCTTCCAAATGGCTTGGATAATGAGGATGCTAGCCAAGTGGTTACAACTGATACATTGAATTCTACAAGTGATCTGACTGAGAATGACAAAATGGCTGTGGAGCCCGAAGCCAAATCAAAGGCGAACGACATTCCCATTGAGATTGATGAATTGAATATGACTATTTGCGAAGAATTGCCTGTGGGAGTCATTGATGAAGATATCAATGATGTTAGTATTGAGAAGGAAGAACATGATGATGTTAGTTCTGAAAATCTTCCAGCCATGGTGAATGATTCTGCACGAGATGAATTAGATTCAATGAACCATGCAATGATGGAGCTGCCTGTGGGATTACTCGATGAGGATGAAAGGGACAGTGAAAGGAATATTTCTAAAGGAGAAACAAAACCGGAAAATGAGATACTTATTGAGGAGCTGCCAGTGGGACTACTTGATGAGAATGCAGAAGAATCTGAAGTTAAGAAGCATGTTCGAGCTAAGTCCAAAACATCTGAAGAGGTTCTACTAGCTCAAGAAGGTGAATGTAATGCAGATGAGAAAACAAGTTCTTCCACAGATGACGATGCAAAAGAAACTCAACTAGAGCAACAGCAGAAGCTGGAAGAGCAAGATGAGGTGATTTCTTCTGGGGAATCAGATGGCTGGGTAAAGATTGAGTTCCAAAACGAAGGTGAATTCAAAGGGGATGCACCAATGGAAATAGGGGTTGAGTTTCAGTCAGGTGAGGAAGTTGGAACCGACATTGAGTTGCCTCCTTTGATAACACAAGTCAATAGTGATGAACCAGGGAATGAAGATTTAAGCTTGCAAGCAAATGATGTAAATAAAAATAACCTCTCGCATGAGCCAATGGAGTTTGTGCTGCGGAAGGAGGAACCAGAAGAAAAGATTGCACAGAGGGAGACACAAGAGAAGGTTGCTGAACGGGCAATGACTGCTGATGATAAAAACACAGAAACTTTGGCTCAAAAGAAAGCTGAACTATCTGAAGCACCACCCGCATTACTGGAAGAAAATGAGAAGTTAAGGGAGATGATAAAGAAGTTGCTTGGAGCCGGGAATGAACAGTTAAGTGTAATATCAGATTTGACTGGCAGAGTGAAGGACTTGGAAAAGAAATTAGCCAAGAGCAGGAGTAAGAGACTGAAAACAAAACGGTATAGATCAACAACTTCCAAAATGTCTTTGCATGAAATGAAATCCTCCTAATATTCCACTGCATGTGAGAGCCTATGATGTTGTGCTGCAATGTCCCATTTTTCTTTTCAGGAGTACATGTATATGTTGTAATTGTGAGGTGTGGTTTGAGTCCTGCTCTACTGAAAACACTATAATTGTACTATTGTACTATCAAGATACAAAGTTGTTTTCCTATTAGCATATACTTGGTTTCAATTGGTAGTTCTGCTAAAACTTTTAAATGCTTGGATACTAGTATTTAACCAACCTTTAGAAAACGCACATTCCACACTCTGATTCGTGTTGATTACAAATGCTAAACTTTTATTGTTATTTTCGTCGTCGTGTTCATGTTCATTGTTTTAAATAAATTTGTTTTGAAACAGACTAAAATATTCTTTTTATATTTTCTTTGTTTTAATTTTTTGATTTAGCCAAACAACATAACATGATTCTTGTCAAAATCCGACTCTATCTCTATTTTCTCTGTAACAAGGGGATTATATTAAGAAACAGTGGAATAAATTTGTTTTGAGGCAGACTGAAATATTCTTTTTATATTTTATTTGTTTTAATTTCTTTTCAAAACCTGACTCTATCTCTGGCTAGACCCAACTTCCGTTGGTATAATTGAATGACTTTAAATTCACAATTTAGAACTCTGTGAATTCATACCATTTGATAAATAAGCTTATTCTACTTCCAATCCTAAAATTGCCTTGTAGGCAGGGTTACGTGGTGTGAAGATATTACGGTGTTTTTCTCCGAAAGGAATAACTATTTGTTCATTCCTCATGAGGACCAAATGAAAAACAAACTAATGCACGTTTGGCGAAACTCAAATTTCAACATATTCTCATTTTAAAGTCAATGGAGCAAATTGCCAGGAAACTGCTTGAAATTTGAATACCTAAAGGGAGACCATAAGTCATGTTACCCTAATTGGCCGAGCGCGTGACCTTTTGGGAACCAGAAAATTGCTGTGGGTAGTGAATTATTTGTCTCTTGCAAATTACAATTTTAGACATCTATGGCCGGTCAAAGAGTAAAACAACTGACACTTAAATGTTAAGTCTGCCAATACAACAATTAATTTTTATGATGTAAAAAAATCTCAAATATTGACAAAAAAAAAATTACATATACTGAAAAAAATTAAAATATAAGTTTTATTTTTTATTGATTAGTAAAATAAAAAATATGAACCGTGAATTTATATAACTCATTTTATTGAATTGAACTAGATTTTTTTATATATTAAAGTAATTTTTTTTAGGTTTCATGCACTATTTTTGATCTTGTACACATTAATATTTTTTAATTCATGTTATGGATCATTCATGTTGAATATATAATTATTTGCAAAACGAAAAAAATGAAGTATAAATTTCACCAAAAACATAAAACAATTAATGAATTATATCATCCATCTTATCACCTTGACTAAAAGTATTTGAGCCATGGTTCTGTAATCTGCCAGCTTAACTTTTTCTATTAACATGAGAATCTCTATTTTAATACTATAATTCAATTCAAATGTCACTATGGTTATACTCAACTTATGGCAATGTATTTTTGGGCACTCTAATATCTATCAAATTTACTTACACTATTCACTTTTCCTTCAAGTTTTTAGTCTTTTCTCTATCCTATTGACACTTAAATCATGCGATGAATTCTGCTTACAAATGAAGTATAAAGTATAAGTATGAAGTATAAACACAATCTGCTGAGTGATATATTCATATTTAATGTCTGAAAAAAGAAAACAGCATATAGGAAACCAAGAAAAAACATTACAATCTTCTTCGGTGGGATTTCCTCCACCAAATTCAAATTTTCTTCAAGAAAGTTTCACGTGGATGACTAATCTGAAACTAGAAAGTAATCCCGTTAGGCTATGATACTATGTGTTCACCTTTATCTAGTTAATGGATTTATGGTGAAGAAAAAATCAATTAATTTATCATGAGAAATATAAAGTAACAACCAGTTGTTTATATTTTTTAATAGTAATTATATGAACTATCCAAGCACACTAATGTTTTATTTCTCATCAATTATAGTCACAGTAGATAAAACTATCCCATACAAGAAATATTATCCTACTCTTGTACCAAAAATCTTCATCTATTAATTAACTTCTTAAATGGACAGAAACTTTAAAACCTGAGAGTTGGGAACCATAGGTATTACGTTTTCAAATTAAAAAATATGACTACATGTAAAAATTGATCAAGGTTGCAAAATTCCGAACCACTTAATAAGTTCTAGAAAGAAAGATTATCTAACTCTATCCTTGTTCACACAAATCTTCTAAACATTTTTTTCCTCAAACCATCAAGCCTCATTAACTCATTAGTCATTCACCATTGAGTCATTGTTACTTTCTTCAACCATAGCACACGAAACTTGAACAAACATCATAGCCTCATTTATTAGGTCCAGGCATTCCCACAGATAAGTGGGTCCAGACTTCGGATCAACGGTCATATGTCCTTGAAGTTGAAACCATTGATATATTAATACGTGTAATCATAATTTTCTTCCACAAGACGTAAAGACTAGGAAATTTTTCCCCATGCGCTAATATAAATAGATGAATTCATCCTAGAGTGAAGGCAAGCAACAAAGTACAAAAGCTTTTTATTTGCACTATGGCATCTCAAGTAGTAACCCCATTAACCCTTGTATTCCTTTTGTTCACAGCCCTATTTGATGCCTCTATTGCTGGTGTCATTTCTATTTACTGGGGACAGAATGGGGCAGAGGATACTTTGGGCAATACATGCAACAGTGGCAATTATGGCATTGTGAACATAGCTTTCCTATCCACATTTGGCAAAGGAAACCCTCCAAAGCTCAATCTTGCTGGTCATTGTGATGCATCCAATAATAATGGGTGCAGTTTCCTTAGCGATCAGATTAAGACCTGCCAGAATAAAGATGTCAAGGTGATGCTTTCCATAGGAGGAAATGATGGGAACCATGAACTTTCTTCAGCCGATGAAGCCAGGTTAATATTTTCCCTCAATTACATTCATAATACCATTAAAAGCTTCTCTTTTCTCTATGAACGGGTTTTTTTAAATTGTTTTGCCCTGTTGGTAAAGACAAAAATGGAAATGTTCTGTTTCATCATAATTTTGAGGTACAGTTAGCCTATTGATTTTTATTCTTTGAATAAATTAAAAATTCAGAAAATTATTTATACACCTACATTGTAAAATTTTTTATATTATCATTTAATTATAAATTAATATGTAAGATAAATTTATTAATTTTTATAATAACTAGTAATTATTGTAAAAGTTATATTTATCATAATTAGAATGTATAAAATTTTATTAATATAGAAATTAAATTTTTAAAATTATCATATAATTTTTAAAATAATTATTATAATAATTGATGATTTTACTATAAATGATCATTAATAATTTGATGATTGTGTAAAATAATTATAATTGCTTGATAAATTGCAGGACTTTTGCAGAGTACTTATGGAACAACTTTCTTGGGGGCCAATCAAACACACGTCCATTGGGCAATGCTGTTTTGGATGGAATTGACTTAGCCATAGTGTCTGGCTCAACCCAACATTGGGATGAGCTTGCAAAGGCAATATCAGAGTATGGCAAACAGAAGAAGATATATCTAAGTGCAGCTCCTCAGTGTCCCTTCCCAGACAAATGGCTAAGCAATGCTATAGAAAATGGTCATTTTGACTATATTTGGGTCCAATTCTATAACAACCCACCATGCCAATACAATGGGAATGCAAATAATCTAAAGAGCTATTGGAATAAGTGGATAGGAACAAAGGCTGGTAAAGTTTTCTTGGGGTTGCCAGCTGCACCAGATGCGGCTGGGGGTGGTTATATTTCACCTGATGTGCTTAATTCTCAAGTGCTACCATTTATTAAAGGTTCTCCTAAGTATGGGGGTGTTATGCTTTGGTCTAAATTCTATGATAAAGGGTATAGTACAGCTATTAAGCCCAATGTGTGAGGGATAATTAATAAGGCTTCATTCCATTTTGTCAGTTGTTTTCCTTGGGGATTTCTTTCTGGATTAGAAACAATTAGACACTATGGAAAGATTAAAGAATAACAATATATTATTCTAATGAACGGATAGCATCCTTAATCTTTTTACTCCTACTAATAAAGTGCAACGTCAACACAAAATGCATGTCCTCTACTTGCGTTTATGGCTATTTTCACGTCAAATACTCACTAAAAGCATAGATAGAAACTACTCATTAGTGCTTCACTGTGAAGTGCGTCCAATTTTTCACACGCTGAACCAAATACACTATAACAAGTAGTCAAGTATTGAATCAAGTATGGATTCAAATGTAAATTGCGTAGACCTATACCATCAAACTGGAAATTAAAATACTACGAATCAAATAGAAAATTAGTTAAATTAAAGAAGAGAAAACTAAATTATCAATTAAATAATGAATTTTAATTCCAGAAAATCAATCTATCAACTTCCTACGATTGAAGTTTTATTACATCAATTAGTTGTGTCGGTTTTTTTTTTTTTTTTTCATTTTGGTTGAGGTTGATCTTAATCTTGTTGTTGTTGAAGGTAAGTTGTTCTAATTGATGGTTTGTATCCGTAGTCCAAGAAAATGTTTTAATTAAAATAATACTTACTGTCTATGTTGGTTGAAAAATATTAAGATGGTTCATTACTCTTCAAATGTTTTGGCCTATCTTTGGGAGTAGATATTGATCACTTTAATTATTGAGATTACGTCCCTAATTCACTTTACTCTCTTTTATAACTTTTAGTCCCTGCCTCCCTAATCCTTTTTCTTCCACTTCTCGCATTTTTGCACTTCCTTTTTCCCTTGTATCCACAAAGAACTAGAAGACAACAAAGTCCCAACCCATATCAGTTATGACCGCACCTTTCACAAACCAAAAAGTAATCACCTGCCATAGTCTCCTGCCTGAATCCTTCTAAATACAGCCCATGCGAACCAATGAGTTTTTATAGACTTTTTTAATCAATTATATAAACAACTACAGATAAAATTGCTTAATCCTTAATTTCTTTTTCAAATCAAATAAGAGTTCTTAATTAAATTAAGCGATCAAATTAAATAACATCCACTAAAAATAAGTAAAAACTTAAATTAGATTCTATTATTAGAGTGTATTCTTCAAAAAAAAAAATTGAGATACAATTTTTACGTATTATTTAATGGTGTTGTTTTTAATTAAAATTAAAGTTTCATTTTGATAATTTACGTTATACTTTTTTAGGTGTTATTTATCTAATGTAGACTTTCATGTAATTTTTTTTATAAAGTGTATTTAATTAGTATTTTAAAAGATTTCAAAAGACTTTTTTATATAAAAAAGGTTTTATGGT